>CM050163.1:557615925-557730925 GCA_027410445.1 Discoglossus pictus
TTTTGGATTGACTAAAACCCCCAAATATGGGTCAAAAATCGCTTGCAACATCACTCACAGGCTTCCTGGCTGTTCCCCTGTGCTGTTTATGAGTGTGTTATTATATTTATTAAAATTATTTATTTTGTTTTTAGAGTTACGCGCTTGGCTCGCAGTTGTGACACTCACAATGGAACCCAAGTCCTTCGCTGTGCACGGCTTGCCTCGCTCGACCAACAATCGAAACGTGACACACACTGACATATATATATGTGATTATTATTATTATTATTATTATCTTTTAAATGTAATGCCCCAACATATTCTGTAGCTCTATATAAGGGTTAAGTACACAACAACAACGATTTGTACACAGTACAAAAGTATGGAGGGCAACTACATATAAATTGAGGTATTCATGGTGATTTGTACAGCTATTCCGGGGAGCAATTTGATTGGCCTCCAATATCAGAGTTAATCTCAATTATACCAATGGTGCTAGAACATTTTGAATGCTGAGCAAGTATTACATACATTTGGCTGGGCTATATCAAACACAAAATTATTATTTGCAAACAGAATGCCTCATTAAAATTGCATTAAAAATAATAATTTTATCATTGCGTTAATGTGAATGAAATAGAGTTTGTACCTGCTATCCTGCCAAAACCCACCTACAGGAGCCTCTCAGTGGGTTACTGTATTTTATTTGATGAATTTTTATGTAGTAACCTCTGCCAGTTCTTATAGTCTTACTAGCGAATTGCCCGTCAAAAAATGACGGCAATGAAATTGTAATTGAGCTAATGCGGTTTGGTGTGTAATAATGAAATATATAATACATTAATAAATGAATATACTTTACCTATTGTGAAGCATTGTGTTGAAGAGCTGTCAATGTGTTTTGATGTTGCTGCAGCATTAGTGGTGTGGAGCTGCTGTGTAAGCGTGCTGAATGTGTGCAGTGTAATACTGTGTGTGCGCGAGACGAAACAGTTAGCGTAGTGGTGTACTTCCGCATTGGCGTAAAATGGCGGGTAATCTGTGGTATGCGTCTTCGCGGATTATCCGTAGGTGCTTAGTGGTGTTTTGAGAGTTTCTTGTGGTGTTTTCCGTGTTTAGAGTGCTGTAGCCTCGTTTTCGTTTTTTTCGTCGGCCATTTTTTCTCTCGCTTAGTGATTTTATTAGTGTCTAAACTCTTTTATTTTTATTTAAATGAAGGTGTAAGTTGCTTTTTTGAGGTCCTGGATGGTTCCTCTTGCTGTAGGTAAGGTTTTTATGTGTGTGTTGTCTGTATTTATTGCGTTTTAAATGTTTTTATGTTCACGTGTTGCGTCCGATTTTTGCGAGGTCGTAATGTCTGCTAACGTGTCTCGTATGGTGTTTGCGTGTGTAGCCTCGTTTTCGTTTTGTTCGGCGGCCATTTTTTATGTCGCTTAGCAAATTTTTTTGTGTCTAAACTCTTTTATTTTGAGTGAAATCAAGGTGTAAGTTGCCTTTTTGATGCTCCCTCTTGCTGTAGGTAAGCTTTTTATGTATGTGCTGTGTGTATTTGTGTTTTGAATTTTGTAATGTTCGCGAGTTGCGTCAGAGTGTTGCGAAGTCGTAATGTGTGTTAACGTGTGTCGTATGTTGTTTGCATTGCGAGGTAAAGTATGCAAGGGGCGTAATTGGTGTGTCGTGTTTGCGTTGCCACGTAAAGCTTGCGAGGGTCGCAGTTGCTGGCATGGAGCTCCATGCCAGCAACTGAGACCCTCGCTACGCGAGCCTGCAAGTGTTAGCAACAACTCGCATGCGCACAACTATATATGTGACTAGCGACTTGCCCGTCAAAAAATGACGGCAAGATCAAGTTTTTTCCCAAACACTTCTCCCACAGTCTCTCTGTGCCCCCTCTATCCCTCCCCCGGCTCTCTGTGCCCCCTCTATCCCTCCCCCGGCTCTCTGTGCCCCCTCTATCCCTCCCCCGGCTCTCTGTGCCCCCTCTATCACTCCCCCGGCTCTCTTTGCCCCCTCTGTCTCTCTTTGCCCCCTTCTTCCTCCACCGGTGAATCTATGCCCCCCCCCCCCCCGTGTCTCACCCCCCTCTCCTGGCTCCCTTCCCCCATCCTGTCCATCCCTTCCCCCATCCTGTCCCCCTTCTGCTGTGGGCCGCTGGGGAGCATCAGTGTGGCAGGGGAGCCGTGCACGCTCCCGGGGTGCTGTGGGCCGCTGGGGAGCATCAGTGCGGCAGGGGGAGCCGTGCAGGCTCCCGGGGTGCGGTGAGCCGCGGCCCTCGGGCTCGCTGTGCGAGCCGCTGCCCTCGTTATGCCCCTCTCTCACCCTCCTCTCCTGGCTCCCTTCCCCCATCCTGTCCTTCCCTTCCCCCATCCTGTCTCCCTCCTGCTGTGGGCCGCTGGGGAGCATCAGTGCGGCAGGGGGAGCCGTGCAGGCTCCCGGGGTGCTGTGGGCCGCTGGGGAGCATCGGTGCGGCAGGGGGAGCCGTGCAGGCTCCCGGGGTGCGGTGAGCCGCGGCCCTTGGGCTCGCTGTGCGAGCCGCTGCCCTCGTTATGCCCCTCTCTCACCCTCCTCTCCTGGCTCCCTTCCCCCATCCTGTCCTTCCCTTCCCCCATCCTGTCTCCCTCCTCCTGTGGGCCGCTGGGGAGCATCAGTGCGGCAGGGGGAGCCTTGCAGGCTCCCGGGGTGCGGTGAGCCGCGGCCCACGCGTAACGCTCTGCACGAGCCTGCAAGCGTGAGCAAGGGCCCGTACGCTCACAACTATATACAGTGGATATAAAAAAAGTCTACACACCTGTTAAAATGTCAGGTTTCTGTACTGTAAAAAAATGACAAAGATAAATCATTTCAGAACTTTTTCCACCTTTAATGTGACCTATAAACTGTAAAACTCAATTGGGAAACAAACTGAAATCTTTTAGGTAGAGGGAAGAAAAAATATATAAATAAAATAATATGGTTGCAAAAGTATGCACACCCTTAAACTAATACTTTGTTGAAGCACCTTTTGATTTTATTACAGCACTCTTTATTACAGCAGTCTTTTGGGGTATGAGTCTATCAGCATGGCACATTTTGACTTGGCAAGATTTGCCCACTCTTCTTTGCAAAAACACCCAAATCTCCCAGAATGTGAGAGCATCTCCTGTGCACAGCCCTCTTCAGATCACCCCACAGATTTTCAATCGGATTCAGGTCTGGGCTCTGGCTGGGCCATTCCAAAACTTTAATCTTCTTCTGGTGAAGCCATTCCTTTGTTGATTTGGATGTATACTTTGGGTCGTTGTCATGCTGAAAGATGAAGTTCATTTTCATGTTAAGCTTTCTAGCAGAAGCCTGAAGGTTTTGTGCCAATATTGACTGGTATTTGGAACTGTTCATAATTCCCTCTATCTTAACGAAGGCCCCAGTTCCAGCTGAAGAAAAACAGCCTCTAAGCATGTTGCTGCCACCACCATGCTTCACTGTGGGTATGGTGTTCTTTTGGTGATGTGCAGTGTTGTTTTTGCGCCAAACATATCTTTTGGAAGTATGGCCAAAAAGTTCAAACTTGGTTTCATCAGACCATAACACCTTTTTCCACATGCTTTTGGGAGACTTCAGATGTGTTTTTGCAAAATGTAGCCTGGCTTGGATGTTTTTCTTTGTAAGAAAAGGCTTTCGTCTTGCCACTCTACCCCATAGCCCAGACATATGAAGAATACAGGAGATTGTTGTCACATGTACCACACAGCCAGTACTTGCCAGATATTCCTGCAGCTCCTTTAATGTTGCTGTAGGCCTCTTGGTAGCCTCCCAGACCAGTTTTCTTCTTGTCTTTTCATAAATTTTGGAGGGAGCTCCAGGTCTTGGTAATGTCACTGTTGTGCCATATTTTATCCACTTGATGATGACTGTCTTCACTGTGTTCCATGGTATATCTAATGCCTTGGAAATTCTTTTGTACCCTTCTCCTGACTAATACCTTTTAACAATGAGATCTCTCTGATGCATGGGAAGCTCTCTGTGGACCATGTCTTTTGCTGTATAATGCGACTAAGAAAATTTCAGGAAAGACCAACTAGAGCAGCTGAACTTAATTTGGGGTTAATCAGAGGCACTTTAAATGATGTCAGGTGTATGCTGACTCCTATTTAACACGATTTGGAATGTGATTACTTAATTATGAACAGAGCTACATCCCCAGTTATAAGAGGGTGTGCAGACTTATGCAACCACATTATTTTTCTTTTTTTTTTCTTCTTCCCTCCACCTAAAAGATTTCAGTTTGTTTTTCAATTGAGTTGTACAGTTTATAGGTCACATTAAAGGTGGAAAAAGTTCTGAAATTACTTTTTTTGTCTCATTTTTTTACAGCACAGAAACCTGACATTTTAACAGGGGTGTGTAGACTTTTTATATCCACTGTATGTGATAGAATGCATTCTTTCAGATAGTAAATACTTTTATATAGTGGTTTCTTTTTATGGAAGTATTTAGCGAATGACATAATGTGTCTTTTCCATCTATCATGTTTAGACAATGTTGTACTTTTGTTTTTTAGCCTGTGGTGGGTGAGCAAAAATAAATCTGAAAGCATATACTAATAGGTCAGGTTTTAGACAACTGGGTAAGACAATTTCCCCAAAAGATTTTAACATACTTACACTCCCACCAAATGTGGGAGTGGGAGCCAACTTCATTGCATCCTCTCCAGCAGAACTTAGAATGCCTCTCATCAATGTCATTTAATTTTAACGGTACCCAGTGCCATCTTTGGATTACTTTGAAATAGGGCTCTCTAGATGTTGTGCATTGGGAAG
Organism: Discoglossus pictus; assembly: GCA_027410445.1. NCBI lineage: Eukaryota > Metazoa > Chordata > Amphibia > Anura > Alytidae > Discoglossus > Discoglossus pictus. Next base: position 557,620,704 of record CM050163.1, read on the forward strand.
TTACCGTAAGTAATTTAAAGCCACTCCACCATGTAGCTTCAGGCAAGTAAAAGCCAAAGTCAATCCCCCATCTAACGATCCTTTCCATCTTGCCTCTAGGATTGAGATAATATAATATTTCCTGACACTTAGCCACTTTGTGACCAATTACCTTTCATCAATAAAAAAATCAAACTTCGATATTCCTTTCTATAGTTCAATCTATCCAATTTTCTTTTCATTGTCATAAAGTCCAACCAAGGGAAATTATTCAAATTATGAGTATCTTTGTCCTTTAACATAAAAGGTCCTTAATTCTTATAAATACCATTACTTCTTAAATACTCTCCAATATTTGACAATTTCTTACAAACAATTAAATCAATTGGAGCTGTTAAGGAAGGTACACTCAAGATTTTGTTCCTGCGACTATACCAATATTTAAGTATTGACAGGATTCCATATGGAAGATTTCCAAACCTAGTTATATCCAAATCTGGGAGCCATAAAAATAATTCTCTTGTGAGACTAGGTGTTAGATATATCTATCCATTTTGCTGATAAATTAAGACTACTCCAACCTATCAGATGTGAAATTATAGAATTGTAAATATCCTTGATCGAAGGAAGGGCAATACTTCCTGTCTCATACTTTCTTCTCAAAATGTCTAATCTTATTCTTGGTCTTTTTTTATAATATATAAATTTGTTTATAAGTGTCTGAAAGTTCTCCAAGATATACTTAGGAACTGTTTGAGGTATACTCTTTAGTATGTACATTATTTTCGGTATATATACACACCATATTCATTGCGGATATTCTTCCAATCAATGACAGATTTTGATAGTTCCAATCTATCACAGTTTTTCTGATGTGCAAGAGTTTTATCTAGATTTTTTTCATTATATTCTTTATATCGTACAAGAGACTAATTCCCAAATGTGTTAAACTTTTATCTTTCAAGTTTAACTGGAATAGTTGTTGTAATCTTGTTAATTTTTCATACTCGATATTCTTACTATTGATTTCTGATTTATCTATATTTACTTTAGAGTATAAAACATAACCATATACATCTAGGATCTTAAGTAATTCCATTATCGAATTCTCGGGGTCAGCTAATGTTAAAAATCACGTCATCGGCAAACGGATACTTTATAGTTCTCTTCTCCTATTGTAACTCCCTCAATTCCACTAGAAGATCTTATTTATTCCACTAACGGTTCCATCACCATAATCAAAATTATTGGTGACAACGGGCACCCTTGTCTTGTTCCGTTATTCAGGGGGATCAAGTCAGATAGATAGAGATAGACCCCCAATATGGGACAATTGGCATTTGTTGTTAATTAGGAGACCTGCAATGTAGTATATAATACTGGCCAACAGACATCACTGTAACCAGATTTCACCTTAAACTGTGGTCAATGATTGTGGCACTTGAGAGCTGCTGCCCCTGATGACTAGAGTTCCCGATTTCAGAAAGAATTTAGTCATCAGGGTTCACATATAAAAAGCCATCTTGGGATCTGACCTGTGGTTGAGATGGGATTCTCTTGTGAATCTCACTACAAAAAGGACAACTGCTAGGGGTTGAAGCAATCTTTTCCACATTTTTAATTCACAGGGCTACTCGAGTGAGTTACATTTCTTGATCTTTATTACTCAGTTTTCCTTATTTTTAAATGCCTTTTAATAAAGGAAAATCAGCATGTGAGTCTTCCTTTCGATTGACCCATCTCCATTTCACATACTATTCTTTCCTTGATCACTCAGCTGCCTCTGACACGGAGCCATACCCATTCCTTCTTTCTAACCTTGTTAGCATGGACATTTCTGGCACACAATCCTGTATACAGTAGTAACCACAACACACACAAATTGTGTACAACATTTTTATGTTGAGTGCCCCTTTGTGTTGCTGTGGTTACTAATGAAGATATTGAAACTTGCCATTAAAGTAGAAAGGTTCATCATGAACAATGTGAAGGCAGGTAGAGCCATGGGAAGAGTGTTGTTCGGTGAATTCTATCACTCAGTACTATCGGACATCTCAAAACAGCAATTGCCCCAAATTTCCCTGTATCCGATATACAAGATTGAATGCAACACTGAAGAATAAACCACTTTACCAGTTTACAGTAAACGGTACTGCTCGGTATTCAATAAATAAATACTAGGTTAAAAACTTGATAAATTCACTATATAAAATGTAAATAATCATTATCAGATAAAAGTTAATATATGTTCAGACAAGCCTTGAGCATATTCCAACTATTGTTGAATCCTATTACCGTATTTATAATTGTGCAGTTCAGCTCTAAAAACAGATAAATTAATGTAAGAAAAATGTCATACGTTTGTGAATTATTTAAGAAAAACAAAATTTAGCGGAATAAAGCCAAGAGCCATTTCAGAGAGAAAAACACCTTACTTCTATAATTTGCACTTTGTAGTGCAACTGCATGCTTCTGAGTAATCTGAGAAATCTATAACTCTGCTAAATAGAAAACGGTTAGCTTCTTGATGAGGTTTCACAGCTGAAAATGCTCAGTATGGTATATTAAAAAGCAAAAAAGAAAATGTACATTATGGCTTCCATTGCTACTAAATGAGTTTTCCAGGTCTACATAAATGGGGCAAGTGGAGTCTAGGCAAATAAAGTAGAGGTGCTCATCTTTTTTTCTATGGGTCTTGTTACCTACCCAGAGAGCAGCCTCTTTTCTCAAGTGGAGTCTAGCTCTCTATGTATACAACACTGTGTGACTAAAAAGTGTCAGACTTTCTAACTCCATAATATGAGAAATGTATAGTTACCTCAGTTTGGTAATATTTAGACATTACAGTATTATATTTTCCCAGAAAAACAACAATAGTGTTCTAGTTATTCTCCCTCAAATGATTAGAACCTGCTACTCTCTAGTACTTTAAGTAATCTTCTCAAGGTGGCTAATTATGACATAATGTATACTGACCTGCACTTACACCAAAGTCGCTGTCCAGACCTGGACCTGGCAAGCTGCTGCTGGTTGAGAGGTATGCATACGTATCCTCCTGGGGAATGCTGCTGGCGTGATCAAAGTGTATGGAATCCAGAGGGGTATAAGGTAACGGGCCACTCTGAGGCTTCTTCTGAGTGCTTGTCTTATTACAAAATTTCACTTTTGGAGTCACCTACCAATGTAATTAAAAATAATTAATTAAAAGCGTACATAAAGAGTGTTAGTGTGCTGAATTAATATGGAGTTTATATACTGTGTTTGCAAATTGCATAGCCATACTAGTGTGAAGCTAGCAAAACCATTTAGTTTTTAAAATAGATTTTTAGAATATTCAAAATGGTTATGTTTCAGGAGTGGCAATTTGTCAAGTCCCAGATTATATAATTAATAGCATGTACTGTATTTACAAGGAAAGCTCATGTTTTTTTTACTGGGCAACAGCTAATAAAAAACAATACACCGTTTAAAATTAATAAGTTAATATTTTTCTTAGCTTTTAAGCTGCTTGTTTTCGCCTTAAGCAGAGCTGCTCAACGCCTCCTACCTGTCTCAGGGTATGGCCACCTCTGCCTGTCTGCTGGACTATCATGGAACTTAGAAGCAGGTTGGGCTAATGTCACTGGCCTTTCCCCATGAATATTAGCTCTGCCATCATTGCCTACACAGAGGTAACAGCTCTATTGTAACATGCTGCAGTTGCCCCATAAGCCTTGCTTAGTGCATACAAATTCATAGTCCCACCCCTCTTTACCAAGCATGCTCAGCCTGACGCAGGGCCTAAATTGGCCAGACTATTTTAAGCCCATCATACAGACAGCAGGCCACACTCCAAGACACAGGTAGGAATAAACAAGCAGCTTGAGGAGAAAACAGTTTAAAAAAGATAAGACAAATTGTTAATTCATTTTAAGCTGCATACTGTTTAAATTGCCTAAGCACAGCAAAGAAAAGGTGGGCTTTGCTTGTATATGCAGTACAGTGATCCTTTAAATGCTTAAAAGGAAAGGTTCAACCTAAACACAAATTGCTCTTACGTGAAGGGTAAAGGAATATAGATGCAATTAAATGAATGTGTAAAAGTAATAGACTTGTGTATAAGCAGCTGAAGAACACAGACTGGAAAGTAGTGTCTCCATTTTTGGTGATGTCACAAATTTGTGCAAGGTAATTATATCAGATAATGATGTACTTTCCCTCCAAAGGGATTTGCATAAATTAGAAAAATGGGCGACTAAAATGGCAGATGAGATTTAATAAGAATAAATGTAAAGTTATGCATCTGGGAAAGAAAAATAGCCATGCAATTTATAATCTTAATGGAGCAAATCTAGGGGTATCAGATCTTGAAAGGGATCTGGGAGTACTTGTGGACAACCACCTGGGTAACAGTACTCAATGCCAAGCAGCAGCTGCAATGGCAAATACAATATTAGCATGTATTGAGAAGAGTATAAAAGCAAGGGGAAAAAATGCTCGTATTGTTTATATCAGAAACACACATTACATGGAGTCATTCTATACACATACTGATTTAAAATAAAAGAAAAGTGGTACCTGGTACTAACCAATAGAAACACTGCATTCAGTTATGTTTTTCAACCCTCTACTAACGTTTAAGCCAAGGGCAGCACTACCTGAAGCCGCTTCCTTGTGTTGGGGACAAAAGACTACACACCCAAAGATGCTTTGCTGCACAACTGAATCCCTATACATGGCAAAACATTTGTTGCTGCCTCTGATTAGCATAATAATTGTTTTGGACAATTTAGCTTAGATTTTCAGGGGCATTCCTTCTCAAGTTCAACGGCCAGAAATTTGCAAACTCTAGGGTAAGTTTATTTGGGGATTTTGTTTTCATGAAAGAATGTTTGCATACACTACTGATGCTCCTCTGTCTGATGCATTCATAATCTATACACCTTTTATAGTAACGGTTAAAGTTCCCTTAGAGTTTTTAGGAGGATACATTTCGATACAGTGAAAATTATTGGTCCATGGTCACCATATGTGATCTATTTCTGGAGTGACGTTGAAGGAAATATCAGAAGCTTGTGCTTTTAATTTAATATCATCAAGGGATGGCGACTGGGTGCAGTATTAGTTTTCCTCATGTTAACATGACATTTGTACCCTCTCTATAGAATAAAAGTTTTCTAGGAGTTTTTCTAATATAATTTGGGCAAAAAAAACAAACACATAATTTAGTTGTCTATCATTCAGTTTTAGAATTTCATCATCAAAATAAAAAATAAAATATTACTCAGCATTAGGAGTTCCATGGTGGTTGCACACAACTTAGTTTTCTCCTTTTCCCATCCTGTAATCTGTTGGAGTGGTAGGTGGGGAGTACCACTCAACGTACACATGTGTAACGGAGCTGGAACACGCAGTCCAAAATCTCCGCTGGTATACGGTAAAATATCCAAGAAGCACTACAGGCTCACCATTCCCGACCTCCCATATTGGACGACACACAATTTGGGAGTCAAATGAATACTGACTTTATTTACCTTTACAGAAATATATATACATCTCTTTGGCCACAGGTAATACACATGCCCATATTTGGCCGCACAATACACATAAAGAGAATAATAGGTGGGTCACACCTACCTGGCAACTTTGATACAATCAGACATTGATTCAATTACACTTCTCTGTTCCTATCTGAGAATGAAAACACTGTATACAATAGACTTCCTTTATCTTATGCGGAGTCGCTGTAACAGGATTATCTCCCATGTAGCTGCAAATGTCTGGGACAATATTCTGCAGAGCATCAACCAACATACATGTACATGCAGTATAACAGTAGGATCATATTTTAACCATAATAATCATAAAACAGGGTAAAACAGTGATGGGTTCCGTTACACACCTCCCCCATGACCACAAGCCGGCATACACGGTCTGATCCCAACGGATCGGCCTGGGGATGTCCGGACAAAAGTATCTGTTGGTCAACTCTCCAGCATCACCGCAATTCACATCTACTCACACCTCCCATATCCCCAGATAGCTGGGATCTGAGCGCACAAGACTACCGAATAGCGCTCAGATCCTCTTCACACAGTTCAATTGCCAAGCAGCCAAAGTCTCTCCCATAGTCTTTCATCACATGAATGGGCTCCATGGCATAGCCATCTGGGGTATCACCGCTCCCACAGGGCAAGCACAGAATGACCCCCCTGTATGTAAAGGGCCAGAATGAGTGACATACACTCTGGTATGGCCGAACACTGGTTCCAAAGGGCAATATGTACCAGGGCCATAGTCGCAGGGCAGGAGGCTGGCAAACAGTCCTCTCCAAGCCAAAGTGGCGAAGGGCACTTCGTCACATCTCCCCTTTGGGGGGAAGTCTAAACAGGCACCTGGATATTTCGCTGGGGTGATGGTGCAACACGCTGAGGGGACTTGAGGGGCAGAGGCCAGCGGCACTCTGCCCTGATGCCAGCTGTTCTGCTGGTATAACCTGCAGGACCTCCTGCTCTGTACAAGGGACAAAGGGAGGGCAGAGGACGACTGCACTCTGCCCCACTGTCAGCTCTTCTGCTGGGGTACCTGGGACATATTCCGGCTCAGTAGCCAGGGAAACATGGGGGTCAGTGGGGGTTAACATTTCCTTTGTTAACCCTGGGGCCACATTAGAAGTTAGCTGGGGAGGGGAATTTGTACTTACCCCCTCCTCCGGTTGTCCCAGTGAGGGTAGTTGGGGATCTGGACAGGCTGCGGGCGCAGAGACCACGGTCCCATCTGCGCCGTCTGGGAGATTGGTGTCTCCCCTGGTTAGGGTAAACTGTCGCTGGGGGGGAAGGACGACACTTTTGGCCCCCTGGGGTACCCACTGCCGCTGGGGGGGAAGGACGACACCTTCTGCCCCCTGGGGTTCACACTGCCGCTGAGGGGGAGGGACGACACCTTCTGCCCCCTGGGGTTCACACTGCCGCTGGGGGGAAAGGACGACACCTTCTGCCCCCTGGGGTTCACACTGCCGCTGGGGAGGAAGGACGGCCCCTTCTGCTCCCTGGGGTACACACTGCCGCTGGGGAGGAAGGACGGCCCCTTCTGCTCCCTGGGGTACACACTGCCGCTGGGGAGGAAGGACGACACCTTTGGCTCCCTGGGAAAAAACACTGCCGCTGGGGAGGAAGGACGACACCTTCTGCCCCCTGGGGTTCACACTGCCGCTGGGGAGGAAGGACGGCCCCTTCTGCTCCCTGGGGTACACACTGCCGCTGGGGAGGAAGGACGGCCCCTTCTGCTCCCTGGGGTACACACTGCCGCTGAGGGGGAAGGACGACACCTTCGGCCCCTGGGGTACACACTGCTGCTGGGGAGGAAGGACGACACCTTCAGCTCCCTGGGGTACACACTGCCGCTGGGGAGGAAGGACGACACCTCCTGCACCCTGGGGTACACACTGCCGCTGGGGAGGAAGGACGACACCTTTAGCTCCCTGGGGTACACACTGCCGCTGGGGAGGAAGGACGACACCTTTAGCTCCCTGGGGTACACACTGCCGCTGGGGGGGAAGGACGACACCTTCGGCCCCCTGGGGTACACACTGCCGCTGGGGGGGGAATTAGTTGGAGTATTCCACGTGGAGCGGTTTCTGTTTCTGGGACAGTCTCTCTGCATGTGGCCCTGCTGGTTACACGTGTGGCACCTGATGTACCGTGGAGGGGTTTGGTAGTTCCCACCACCCGGACGCAGAGCTGGGGGGGGGTTAATGGTGGGAGGTGGGTTAGCAGCTCCCAAGATGAACCGCTCCCGTGCCCGCTGCTTTTCCATTATGGATTTGTGGACATCTGTCATTAACCATTCCAAGGTTTTCATGGGAAGCGTACCTGGGAAAAAGGCCAGTCTGCTTTGGAGTTCTCTTTGAAAAACTCAGTCTGTGGGGTAATAAGAGGTACTGTAACCATGAGTTCCTTTCTGTCTGCATCCCTGTAGTCCGCGGCCGCCTCCTCCTCCTCATGATGGAACGCTGTCTGAAAACTAGCCGGTTCCATCCTGCTGTAGCCAGGGGCGCTGTACGGATACTAGCGTTGCCCTCAATTTGTACTCCACGGAATGGTGTCTCCTGTAGCTGTCCTTCTGACCGTGGGAACAATTCCGACACTTGCCACCAAATGTAACGGAGCTGGAACACGCAGTCCAAAATCTCCGCTGGTATACGGTAAAATATCCAAGAAGCACTACAGGCTCACCATTCCCGACCTCCCATATTGGACGACACACAATTCGGGAGTCAAATGAATACTGACTTTATTTACCTTTACAGAAATATATATACATCTCTTTGGCCACAGGTAATACACATGCCCATATTTGGCCGCACAATACACATAGAGAGAACAATAGGTGGGTCACACCTCCCTGGCAACTTTGATACAATCAGACATTGATTCAATTACACTTCTCTGTTCCTATCTGAGAATGAAAACACTGTATACAATAGACTTCCTTTATCTTATGCGGAGTCGCTGTAACAGGATTATCTCCCATGCCAAGTAGCTGCAAATGTCTGGGACAATATTCTGCAGAGCATCAACCAACATACATGCAGTATAACAGTAGGATCATATTTTAACCATAATAATCATAAAACAGGGTAAAACAGTGATGGGTTCCGTTACAACATGGTATCGATTTCCCTCTCTAAAATGTTCTTCTTTATTTACTCATTAGGATAAAAAAAAAGGACATGTTTTGCCATTATAAGCATAAGGTCATTAGACCATATACTGTAACAGTATACTAACTTCCACCCGGCAAGCCTATCACACACAACCCTCATAGCAGAAACTACCTACAACAGTCTTCCCTCTCTTCTTAAAGACTGTGGAGAAAAATCACACGGTTCAGCGGACTTCCTCCACTACAAGGTCTATGATAACACGTCAGCTATTACCCTCTCTAAACAAAATTATTTTTTATCACTTGTTTCAACTCTATCCTCCAATCCTAAACATCTTATCTCTCCATTTAATGATCTTCTAGATCTACCCTCACCTCCCATAACCAATTCCCTTCCTTTGTAGTTCTATAGGTCTGTATAAAAATGTTTAAAGGCATATCGAAGGTTCCCTGTTTTTAGTATTAAACTACACACGTTTTTTTTTTTTTTTTTTTTGTGTCTGAACTTTGTATCAAGTACTAATAGATGTACTAACCAATCACAGATTGCATTTCAAAACATACTGTTGAGAAACTGTCTGATTGGGTAGTATATCTAGTACTATTAGAAACACTGTGTGCATGAGCTGCGGAGCTTGGCAGGGATTGTTTGGAATATTTCAGTGAGTAAAAAAAGCTTTTAAGCACTTAGGAAATTGATGCTTGCCTCCGCACTAGCGTTGGGCAGCAATTAACTAGTACTGTGGATTGTGAAAGCTGCTTGACTGAGGTGCTTTCCCAGGCCAATTAGATTTCCATTAGTCACTTGTGATGACCACATTACAGCTAAATCAGCTAAACACATATTTACATTCAAAGCCCCTCCAATTTATAGAAGCAAAAAAAGAATAAATAAATGGCAATTTAAACTCATATCATTGCATGTCATAGGTAATAAATGAAAGGGTCACTTTCATGGTCTAGCAGAAGTATTTGCTGCACGGTGTAGCAAAGATGCAATTATAGGACATGTGCCCCACACAGATGGGATAAGGGGCAAAACAAATGACAACAAGGGGTGGATTATACAAGAACCAACAATAATGTATGTTACATGTTTAAGGACCATTTCTTGCTGTAGGTGGTTCTTGATCTCAGATTTGTTTTTACCTTATTTTAGGGCCATAATAGAAGCTTTTTTTTGAGTTCACAGTTTTTTTTTTTAAAGTAGGTTTGTATATTATATCTGTGTATCAACCAGCTCAAAACAAGCACTATATAATGCAAGACTCTATAATGTGCACCCCAATGCACCCCAATCCTGGCCAGCGAAAGCTTCTATTCTAGTACTGACCTCTTCTTCACCGCTCTTCAAAATCATTTGCCAAGATACCCAGATCCTGCCTGGCAACACCTGCTATTCCAGGTCTTGTGACCCACAGCAGGGATAAGGCCACAAATAACCTATATTAACCCTTTCATGTCTAAGTCAGCAGTTATGTGTAACATATCCAGGTCATGCATGCTAGAATGATCTAGCTCCTGAAATGTATTGCAAGAGGCACTTGATCATCTTACTGCTTCAAAGACAGCAGCTTTGACATTATGAAGTAGAATAAACTAAGGAATTGAAGAGCTTTCCCATTGCTAGTGAGAAACATTTCACCTTTAGCTCATTGTTCCCTGCACATCAACGCTTTCCTAAGAAGGCCATCAGCAGTCCAGAATTTAAGTATTTCTCTGCTTCAGCACTGGTCAATCAGAATAATACGAAGTAACTCATCTAGGCTCAATCAAATCTGGAATACACAAGCAGAAAATCTAGAAATCCTGGACTGGGATCTATCCCGTTGTGTAAACGCAGCACTGACAGCTGCAGTGCCATCAAGTAGCCGCTATATAGCGCCGTCTAGTTTGAGGGAAGGCAAAAATGATTACCCCCCTCCAACGTGGCTCAATTCAACGGTGCTGAATTGACAGGGAGGCCATCGCTATGATCGGCACGGGCACTCGGGCGAGCCTCTAATAGCTCAAGGCCTTTTCTGTCTGTATATGCAATGTGCAGCACGGTCGGAAAATCGGCAGCGCCATCTAGCAGTTGGCAGCAGCACTGCAGCTGTCAATGTTTTTTGCGTTAGGGAAGAGGGAAAGGACCCTGGACTGTTCTTGTAGGAAAAAATTGCCTACCTGCAGGGCTACACAGCAACCTTTTATTCACAAAAGGGGGAGTTCTGCACAAACAAAGTCTAATTGTTAACAAAATAAATAAATACTAAGCTAGTATACTTTTGATGCATTTTCCTGCCACAAACAAACACTTACAGTAAATAAGAGCAAATTGATCAGGTCATAAAATATATAGACCTAAAAACATTGTTACCTCCAAAAGAACTATTAAAATTTTGGGGTACAGGGCAAAAGTTTATAAATTGGTATGAGCAAGATCCATCACTAAAGTTAGAATGAAGAACAAGACAGAAACAATACTGTCACAGCTTTGAGAATAGATGTAGGAGCGTGTGTGAATATATATAGATATATATTTTCCGAATTTGTACTGTAGCAAGACTGAGTAACTTGAAATACACATTATAACTTAGGATATAGTTTGATGCCACAGGAAGACAAAATCTGCATAAATATGCAAAATAAGCAGACAAACACTATTAAAGGATATGAAAGCTTCCTGGCTTTTACCAAGTATACAATATACCTATGTGTCATTTTACTTTTATGTACTTTATTTTATTGAAGACGTGCTTATAAGCTCTAGATTTACTACCTAAAATCAAATAAATAGTCCCTGTATGGGTTTGCCCACTGCATCCTTGTCAGACACAGACTCTGTAGGGCTGGATGTGTTGTGTAGTGTCCTAGCCTATCAGGGACCACATCTCAGCAGCATGTTGCAGAAAGATGGTCAGTTATTGTTTAGTATGATGCACAGCAAGTACAACAGAGTCTGTATCTTTCTTAGCTGCAGAGGGCAGACCCAAGCATTTAACATTTATTTGATTTTAGGCAGTAAATACAGAGCTTATAATCACTTCTTAATAAAATTAAAGTACATAAAAAGGGATCTTTCAAGGTGGCGCGGCTGATATTTTCTTAAATTTTTTGTTAGTATTAGATCTAGGGTTATTTTACTATGTAAAGCTTCTCATCTTCTACTACCCTAATCCTAGTGCCTACTGGCAGCCAGCAAACAGAATAGATAAGCAGGGATATTCTATCCTTAATAAAAATGCTGAAACTTTCCATATCGCTTTAAAAAAGGACCACTGGACTTTTACATTGAATCAAAATGAATCTCTTCTATACTTCCTCCAAGAGGAGGGTTCACACTGATAAGGAACTGAATACCCATATAATGTTATAAGTGATCCCTCCCCAGCTGTGTGGATGGCTCTGCCCCAGCGGTGACATCATCTTTACATATAGGGTCGCAAGCTCCAGCCAAACAAGGAGGAGGATCTCAGTGTCTATCCTGAAAATGTGTGTTGAGCAATATATTGTAAATTGGCATAGGGTATCTGAAAATGTTTTAAATCATTTAGATAAACTATATGTTGTCAGCATCAAGTCTGATATATATATATATGTTCAGATATGGTTATCGAAGTCACTGCTTGGTCTCTATTGCATTAGCTATGGCATATCACTTTGTTCACTAGTGAATCTACCTGTCAGTATGCTGAAATGTGTCTTTAGAAATAAATTATGTTGGGTTATGAGGTTTTATAAATTTTAAGCAGTAATTAAATACTTGACACAAAATGAAAGATGCCAGCAACTCCATGACAGACATGACATTGCATCTCTCAGAGAGAGCATCATTTATGTACTCACCCCTGTTGCAGTTGCAGCTGCTGGTGTGTTGGGGGGCACAGCATTGTGTCGAGTCTCCAGTTCGCTTGAACACCCAGTGTCAATAGACGGCACTTTATCATCCTTTATCTGGCCCCTGCCCATTGCACAGGCTGGTGGGTTCCAGGATCTCCTGGAGGAACAGCAGGGTATAGACATCATACAGGCCGGACATGGTGAATCCGAGTCTCTAGATTGTGGTTTGTTCCTAGACTCTTTAATACCTTCTTCCAGGGCTGTTGCGGCCTCAAGGCCCTGGCTTATGCTGCCAGATATTGGTTTGCTGGAGGAAGTGACACCACCCTTTTCCAGCCTTGCATGCCCAACCTTATTATTCCTGAAACAAGAGTAATTGTTCCTTGGAATACTTCTTCGCTTCCCCCTCTTCTTCAAAGAAAAAACTGGGAAGCGGTGGAAAAGTAAGAAGCAGTTGAGTAAGAACAGCAGAACCACACATGGGATAAGAAGGATCACAAGGAGTGTGAGAGTTGGCTGTAGGACTAGCTTCTGTTCTGCATGGGCAACAGACGTCCCCCCATCTGAGGGAGCGTATGAGGGAGCCAAAGTCACCATTGCATTTGCTGGTTTACTGGGTTATTTGGAAAAGAAGAAAGGGGGAGGGGAGAATGGAATGAACCGAGTGAGTACGAACACTTGGAAAAGTGGAGCTTGTGGGAAGAGGTTCATACAGGCAACAACTGAAAGGTAAAAGGGGGTCAGCAGACTATGACCAGACAAGCAGTGGGAGAGCTGATAGTAGCCCAGCCTAAACCCACAGCCCTAGCTTTGTGAAGGTGCCTCTGGTGTAGACATAGTTCCACCATAAGTAATCCCTAATTATCTTTTTTGAATATTTAGATCGGAACCAGCCTTTCTTGTAAATTTGGAATATTTCTGATGCCATTTTAAGGTAAACTATCTATGTATGTGGGAGTAAAAGAAATATAAAGTGAAGTCAATTAATAATCTAATGGGAGACACCCAGACTCCTATTTAACCATTTTGCTGCCAGGGAAGCCTGCTTCTGTAGCTATAATTGGGTTAAATAGTTCACAGCTAATACTATACCTTGTAGCCACCGCCCCCCAAATTGTAAGGAAAATCTATCAGTCAAAACTATTTATTATTTGTGGATATTTTCCTTTAATGCAACAAAACCAGCGCAGTCCTATTATCAATGTCTCATGTGAGATCACGTGTGTGCAAATACAGTGCAAGGCAAGCTTAAGGGAATAGTAAGTACACTAAAAGACAACTGACATTTGTTGAGTCTTGAGAACTGGAATATTTTGTAAATAAAATAAATTGTTAGGTTTAATTAAACAAACTACCATTTGAGCTAAATTACTTATGAAAATGTATTGGGTGGAAAAAAAAGCTCATGAGAAAGCGGTCCTATCCTCTTATGGTAGCGCAGCAGCAGTGGCGGTGAGCATCCGCTAGATGGCACTGTGGATATTCCGGTGCCATATCATAGAGTCAAGGCTTAGGTAAACTGTTAGGGTAAGGGTTAGTTCATGGGTTAGGCTAACATTATAAGCTTAGTACTTCTCTCACATGTCTGCAGTGATGCAAAATATCGGCATCACCATCTAGCGCTTGGAGGTTGCACTGCATGCCACCCTGTTTTTCAGTATGAAGACATTGAGAACATATATGTAGGAGCCATGATTATTAATTAGATTGTGCATGTATTTGTGTATCTGTACAAGTACCCTATCTCTGGTTCTACATACGTTGGCCTGCAAATGTAATATAATTTTGTCACACATTGACAGAAGTTGTTGCTTCCTTAAAATATCTTGGGTCCTTTCCCTTTTTAAATTTGCTATAAATTTGCCAGCAGTGGGGGCCACCAACCGCTAGATGGTGCTGCCGATTTTCAGTGTTGATACCATAGAGTTAAGGTTAGGTAAGGGATAGGGTGAGAGTGAGGGTTAGGGTCCTTTCCCTTTTTAAATTTGCCAGTAGGGGCAGCAGCAGTGGCGGTGACCAACCGCTAGATGGTGCTGCCGATTTTCACTGCCAATACCATAGAGTTAGGGTTAGGTAAACTGTTAGGGTAAGGGTTAGTTTAAGGGTTAGGGTAACCGAATCTATCCCTCTTTCCCTGCGCATTTCTTCTGCAGCACTGACAGCTGCAGTTACAGGTGTCATCTGCCAGAGGGTGCTGTGAGATTTTGGGCGCTGTCAGGTTCCAGCTGAATCGACAGTGAGGCCATCGCTATGTTTGGCCTCGGGCACTTGGCCCTCCAGGGCCTCAGGCATGCCTCTCATAGCTCAAGGCCTCTCCTCTCTGTGCGCCCTATATGCTAAAATCGGCACCGCCATCTGTCGTCCGGCGGCGGAACTGCAGCTGTCAGATTTTGTGATCGTGAAGAGGGAAAAGACTGGGTAACGTTCTAAGGTTGCAACTTGTCTCAAATATTGGAAGCGCAGCAAAATATTGACAGCGCCATCTAGCGGCCATTTGCAGCAACTGCTGCTGTCACTGGTGGAGCATTTGTAATGGACTAGATCCATACCTTGTAATCAGATACTTATAGCCCAAATGTGTATGCAATATAGGGCATGAGGTACCTGCCTGCTCCTACAAAGATATCCAGTCTGAGGGATTATATTACTGCACAAGGGTTGGGAGAGTCCTCACAACCAGCAGACACTTAATATCCTGGAGCTTTCTCTGTGACAGCCTGTGATTATCTGACTGACTTCTAGGACCCTCAGAATTAATACATTTAGTAAAGTAGATGAAAACCCCTATATTCCTATGTTAGTGGCACCGCAGCATGTTTGTACTTTCCCTCTTCCCCTACACAAAACATTGGCAGCTGCAGTGCCGCCGCCAACTGCTAGATGGTGCTGCCAATTTTCCCACAAGTGCTGCACATTGCATATAAGGTGCGCCGACAGAAGAGGCCTTGAGCTATGAGAGGCGTGCCTGAGGACCTCGAGGGGTGAGTGCCCGCGCCAATCGTAGCGATGGCCTCACTGTCGATTCAGCGGCGTCGAGTTACGCCACGTCGAAGGAGGGAATCATTTTTGTCTTCCCTCAAACCAGACGGTGCCATCTACCTGCTGCTTTTTGGTACTGCAGCTGTCAGGGCTGCGCTTACACAACGGGATAGATCCGGAAGTAGTTATCAGTAAAATATTATCAATCTTTGGATTCTTTGAGAAAAAATGAATAACATAATACTAATAATATAATATTCTGTATGTTGCTGATTAAATCAGGTGTGTATGAGCCAGCAGTGCAGCACAAGGCACCGCTGTCATTTATATAAAATGACATTATCAGTAATAATATGTTTATTTTTTTCTGTCGGTATAATATTTACCTGCTTCTTTATACAGGTATACCAGTGAAAAACTCTTATTTTCCTAATGTGTTAACATCAGTTTGTTGCGCTGCAGGGCTGTGTGTTTAACAAGAACTAAAGTGGAGACTCACAGTCAGCGGCACTTTACACACCAACGGATAAAGGACCATAGTGTTCAGTTTTTCTATATTGTGTCTTGATTAAGTATATCTGATAATGGACAAAGTGTTTTTAGAAAGCAAAAAAACAAAACAACCTTTTCTATTGTAACATTTACATGCATTTGTATATTCTTTTTCTCGGCTGATTCTGCCTGCTACTTTCTCACCTGTAACCATAAGCTCTCTTGAAAGTATCGGTGATTTAGCTGCCAGAATCAGAATTTAGCTGCCAAATTTGCTCTGCATTGAAGGTCTCCTCACATGAAGTTGATCAGCAGAAAGCAAAATGGTTGATTCCACTGACCATTCCTATTTTTTCCCACCAGCAGTGGCATGAATCGGGCACTAGGTGGCACAACAGCGGCACGCTGACACTATTCAATTTGTTGTTAGGTTTATTGTTAGACTTAAGTCTAACCCTCACTCTAAGAACAAACTAAACAAAGTCTCAGCGCACCACAGTTACGCCACCTAGTGGCCGCTGCTGGCGGGGACAAAACACAAAAGATCAGATTCCACCTGCATCATTTAATGTAAAAGGTAATAAATTAGAGGCTTCATTCATTATTTTTACATTTTAAAACAGATCATCATCAGAGGCTCACACAAGGCCCATGATAAAGTGTTAATGTATATAAGAAGAAAAATAAACAAAAACAAATATACAATTTTATTTTTTTCAAAAAAATTAGTTTTATCAGGTCCGTTGATTTAAAAGAACATATAATAAATACAAGATTATGTTTGTTCTTTAAGAGGGCATATTTAGTTATAGTGCAGATACTGTATATAACGGTATCCATTTGTTTGTTATTGCACACCTGATAAATAATATTAGTTACTGTAAACACCTGCCGGAGACCTTCTAACGAACCACAACTCATTACAATGTGATCTATTGCTGTCTTATATGGGGGGAGAACCAGCTGCCTTCATATAAATAGAACTAGGATTTAAATGTGACCTTTTCCTCAATATTCCTGGAAGTAATAGCCTGCTGAGGAAGAACTACACTTGGAAATATGTGCAAAACAAAATAATACAGTCTCTAATGTTTTATATAATATGTAGTTATGCAGCTGATCAGTTTCCTGGGAGGAGATTTTGAATGCACCAGAAGATCGGCACAATTGGAATGTGGCATCTACAACTGCCGTTTAATCAGTAGTACTAACATAATGCTCAGTAGTTTACATCTTTCTGAAAAAGTTATAAAAAGAGTCAGTTGATAAAAGAATATGGATACACAAAGTCATGAATCAGTGGGTATAAAATATAAAAATTTAAAGGTTGGGTTCATTTGGTCTTGGTACTAAACATGAAAAAACGTCTCACAGCAGTTCAGTAACGGTGTATAGAAGTTTCATGTATTTTGACTGAATCTGATAGAGGAGAATCAGTAGTGTATGCAAACATTTATTTTTGCATAAAAAAACAACCAAAATAAATGTTAATAAACTTACCGTAAAGGGTGCAATCCCCCCCCCCCCAACTTTGTGGCAGTTGATTTTGAGAAGTAATGCCCCAGAAATCCAAGCTAAATTAGCATGACATTGATAATTCTTTGAGGCCATATATGGAGATTATATGGGGATACAGTCTCTGCAGCAAAGCATCTTGTGATTTTAAGCTTTTTGTTCCCACCACACTCTTCTCTCCTCCCTGGAAGGATGCTGCTCTGGTTCTCTGCACTGGCTTAAAGGTTAGTATAGGGTTAAAAACCTACTTGAATGCAGTTTTCTATTGGCTTGTATGAGGTGGGGTTGTGGAAACCAAATTTCCATATACCTTTAAATAAAACTGGTCTGTATCACCTTCCCCTGGTATTAGGCATAGTGTAGTGATTCTTAATCCACTATTACCTTGAGCATGCAAGGGTTAAATGTCCACTGAAAAGTTCAGTTTAGTTAATATTACACTTTATAATTTATATACAGTGCCTTGCAAAAGTATTCAACCCCCTTGGCATTTTTCATGTTTTGTTGAATCACAACCTGTAATTAACATGGATTGTCTGAGGATTTTTTTCTATTAAGAGGCAAACAACAAATAGGACAAAATAACAGAAAAAATCAATGTGCATAACTATTCACCCCCCCCAAAGTCAATACTGTGTAGAGCCACCTCTCGATAACTCTCTATGAGCTTGCCATATCTTACCACTGGGTTTTTAGCCCATTCTTACTTGCAAAACTGCTCCAGCTCCTTCAGGTTGGATGGTTTGCGCTTGTGAACAGCAATCTTGAACTCTGACTCTCATGAGTTTATTATTTAAGGACTTATATTGCCAGTAATATATGAATATGGCCAAGGGAGCATGACATTGTTGCATTGGGATTATGTATTATTGTGTGTGGTTATATGTTGCCTGTACATGGTTATTATGTATACTAGTTATTAAATATTATAAGAGGGAAAATTTTATATAGAACGTATGTGGAATTGGTAAAAATGCTCTGCATAGAAGTTACCTGCAGATCATTGCACACTCGCACATATAGACCTTGGGTCAAGAGAGATGCATGTACTTCAAGTAGTCCTAGCAAACACTTGAGTTTAACATTAAGGTTTTTTCATTAGCCAGCTATAGATATCTGGTGAATTTGATCTCAAGAGCTTTGATAGGCCAAGGTTGCAAGCCAAATGGGCTGACATCACACATACAAATAATTTACACAAGAGTGTGGTATTGGAGAGTATAAATATGTTGTTTCGGTCATTCAATAAAGGTTGAGAGATAGTTTTCACATATCCACAGTGTGAGACTATTTCTGTGTGGTGTATCCTGACTTGGGGAGTGGTCTTCAGAAGCCACCTTTTGTGCCACAGAGAACAGGAACTACACAATTCTGCTGGGGTAGGTTTGAACTAGGTTCATATCAAGCCCCCTTGAAGAAGCAGATTGTCACAATGACCACAGATTTTCTATTGGATTGAGGTCTGGGCTGTGACTAGGCCATTTCAACACATTTACATGTTTCCCCTTAAACCCCCCAAGTGTTGCTTTAGCAGTGTGTTTGGGGTCTTTGTCCTGCTGGAAGGTGGACCTCCATCCTAACCTCAAATCACGCACAGATTGGTACAGATTTTGTTCAAGAATATCCCTGTATTTAGCACCATCCATTTTTCCTTCAACTCTGACCAGTTTCCCAGTCCCGGCTGCTGAAAAACATCCCCACAGCATGATGCTGCCACCACCATGTTTCACTGTGGGGATGGTGTTCTTTAAGTGATGTGATGGGTTGGGTTTGCGCTAGACATAGCGTTTTCTTTGATGGCCGAAAAGTTCAGTTTTATTCTCATGAGACCAGAGCACCTTTCTCCATACATTTTGGGAGTGTCCCACATGCCATTTCTCAAACTCAAAAGTAAAGGCTTTCTTCTTGCCACTCTGCCATAATGCCCAACTCTATGGAGCGTACGGCTTATTGTCGTCCTATGTACAGATACTCCAGTCTTTGCTGTGGAAATCTGCAGGTCCTCCAGGGTTACCTTAGGTTTCTGTGCTGCCTCTCTGATTATTGCCCTCCTTGTCTGGTCCGTGGGTTTTCTTGGGCGGCCGTCTCTTGGCAGGTTTGCTGTTGTGCCATGTTCTTTCCATTTGGTTATGATAGATTTGATGGTGCTCCTGGGGATCAACAAAGATTTGGATATTGTTTTATAACCTAACCCTGACGAGTACTTCTCAACAACATTGACCCTTACTTGTTTAGAGAGTTCCTTGGTCTTCATGGCAGTGTTTGGTTAGTAGTGCCTCTTGCTTAGGTGTTGCAGCCTCTGGGGCCTTTCAGAAATGGTGTGTATATGTAATGACAGATCATGTGACACTTAGATTGCACACAGGTGGACATCATTTCACTAATTATGTGACTTCTGAAGGTAATTGGTTGCACCAGAGCTTTTTATGGGCTTCATAACAAAGGGGGTGAATACATAAGCACATGCCAATTTTCATTTTCTGTCTCTAAAAAATAGTTTTATGTATATATTTTTCTCATTTCACTTCACCAATCTAGACTATTGTGTTCTGATCATCACATAAAATTCAGATTAACAAAGCATTAAGGCTGTAATGTAACAAAATAGCTAAAAAGTCAAGGGCATGGTGCATGAAGCTTTGTATATGAGCAAGTGTGAGACTAAGGATGGTGTGTATGGGAAAGGGCTTGAGAGCATGTGCATAAGAGCATAGGTGAGAATAAGTGCATGCGTGTACAAGAGCATATGAGAATGTATATGTGAGAGTGGGTTAGAATATAAGAATGAGTATATGATTGTAAGTGTATGCCATCATGAGAGTGCACACAAGACACCATGAGTGTGTAGGATTGTTTGAGAACACTTGGATGGTAAGGTGTACCTAAGTGAGAATGCATGTGTGTCCAATTAACCCTGATGGACAGTAGGGTTGAGAAACATGTTAAAGGGTGTAGTCAGCCGACTCCCCCATAGGAAAATGTTAAATTTTCTCCCCAGAAAGATGATGGAATAGAAGTTTGGTATAGAGCATGGGTGCACAAGTTCGGTCCTGGAGGGCCACACACAGGCCTGGATTTGAGGATATCAGTATCTTTGCCAAGAAAACCTTGTGGACATGCACATACCTATGACATGCACATACCTATGAAAAAAAAGGTTTTAATAATGGCAATTATTTAGTACAAGTTCATGTCCTATAACCCATAGAGTCACAGAGAGTCGGACCCAACGGACTGTCTGAACAATAACAACAATATAGAGTAAGCTGGGGGGTCAATTGTAAAATTGAGAATTATTGTATACTAGGAAAATGCTTGTCAAAAATAACGGGAATAAAATTGTAAGGCTGGCAATGCTGTTTGCCACACAATATGAGGCTTTTGCTCCTCTGAGCTCCGTGGTTCCCGCTGACTGCCATTGGTTTTATTTTCAAAGTCCTGAATGCCTGCGTTGTTCTTGTGTTACTGTCTTCACCGTCGTCGTTTATTTTCTAAGTTCTGCGTGCCTGGCGTAGCTGAGCCTCGTTTTCATCCTGTTTCAGAATGTTTATGGTTTTTTTTGGCTGACATTTTTTCCCTCGCCTAGCCGTTTTTCGAGCGTCGAAAAATGCCAAATATGGCTCTAATTAATTTGCAACTTCACTCCCAGGCTTCCTGGCTCTCCCCCTGTGCTGTGTGTGAGGCTTGCACTTGTATAACATTGTGTGACCAACATTGCAACGGGATGAACACTGACAACTATTATAGTGACTAGTAACGTGCCCATCATAAATTACGGTATAATAGAATGTTATCTTAAATTGTGCTCTCTCTGTGCATGCACTCTCTCTGTGCGCATGCTCTGTCTGTGCGTGCACTCTCTCTGTGCGCTCTATGAGTGCCCTTTCTCGCTCTGTCATGTCTCTCTTCTTTCTGTCCTGTGTGTCTCTGTGTCGCGTGTCTCTCTCTGTCCTGTGTGTGTCTCTTTCTCCCTCTCTTACTCTCTCTCTGTCCTGTGTCTCTCTCTCTCTCCCTATCTTTCTCTCTCTCTGTGCGGACTTTGTCTCTGTCTTGTGTCTCTCTCTGTCCTGTGTGTCTCTCTCTCTCTCTCTGTCCTCGTTCTCTGACCTATCACTCCCTCTGTTCTTTCTCTCTTGCTTCCCGGTGCTGTCTTGCTCTCTCTGGCACCCTGTGTGCTCTTCATCTCTGCCCTGTGTCACTCGCTCTCTGTCGTGTGTGTGTCTCTGTCTTTCTCTATCCATTTCTCTCTGCCCTGTCTTTCTGTCTCTCTCTCTATCTTGTCTCTCTCTCTGTCCTGTCTCTCTCACTTCTGTGCCCTGTCTGTGGCTCTGTCTCTCTTTCGCTAAGCCCTCTCACGCTCTTGCACTCTTTGTGCCCTCTCTCTGTGTGCTCTCCACTCTGCCCTATCTCTCGCTCTGTTCTGTCTCTCTGTCCTGTGTGTGTCTCTCTCTTTCTCTCTCTGTCCTGTGAGTGTCTCTTTCTGTCATTTCTCTCTTTGTCCTGTCTTCTCTCGCTCTGAACTGCATTTCCCTTTCTCTCTCTCCGGTCTCTCTGTCTCTCTCTCTGTCTTGTGTGTCTCTCTGTCCTGTGTGTCTCTCTCTCTGTCCTGTCTCTCTCGCTCATGGCGCTATCTCCCTCTCTGTGCGCTGTCTGTGTCTCTCTGTGCGCCCTCACTCTCTATGTGCTGTATGTCTGTGCACTCTCTGTCTTTGTACTCTCTCTACACTCTCTGTCCACTGTCTCACTCAGTGCACTCTCTCTCTGTTCACTCTGTGCGCTTTTGGTTTCTGTGGCTCTCTATGTGTAGTCTCTGTCTATGCACTCTGTCTCTCTCTGTGCACTTTGTGCGCTCTCTCGATCTGTGTCCTGTCTGTGTCTGCTCTCTCTCGCTCTGTGTGGGCTGTCTGTGTGTGTGCGCTCTCTGTGTGCGCCCTCGCTCTGTACCTCTCTTTCTGTACCCTCCCTCTTTCTCTCTGTGCGCTCTCTCTCTCTGTGTGCTGTCTGTGGCACTCTATCTCTCTGCGCTCTCTGTGCACTCTCTCTGTCTGTCTTTGCACGCTGTCTGTGCACTCTCTGTATGTGCACTCTCTGTGTACTTCCACTCTCTGTGTGAGATGTCTATGTGCACTATCTCTGTGTGCACGCTGGCTCTGTACCTCTCTCTCTGTATACTCTCTCTGAGCTCTTTTTCTTTGCACTCTCTGTGCACTTGCTCTGTCTGTAAGCTCTCTCTGTGCTGTCTGTGTGTGCTCTCTGTATGCGTTGCCTGTTTTCGCTCTCTCTGTGTGCGCTCTCACTATGTACCTCTCTCTCTGTACCCTTCCCTCTCTGTGTCCCCCCCCCCTTTCTCTCACTCACTTTGCTGTCTGTCTCTCTGTGCTGTCTATGTTTCTGTACTGCATAATGGCTGCTGGCTACTGTTAATGCCGGCTCTTAGTCCCCGTCCTGATAACGCCATGGTCACGCCCCTCGATGACTTTAGTGTTACTCACATCTGTTAACTATTACAGGTGATTT
This sequence comes from Discoglossus pictus, assembly GCA_027410445.1. Taxonomy (NCBI): domain Eukaryota; kingdom Metazoa; phylum Chordata; class Amphibia; order Anura; family Alytidae; genus Discoglossus; species Discoglossus pictus. Next base: position 557,643,651 of record CM050163.1, read on the forward strand.
TTAACTGTTGGCCATCTGTCCCTGAAGAAAGCGGCCGACAGGAGGCCACATTCACCTTCATTTTTTTAAAAGTCTCAGAAACGCAGAATTGGTTTGTGTGTGCGACAACCCCATTAACCCCAGGTCTGTTCCCTTCACCCTGGCAATATAATCAGTCTTACCATTGACTTAAATGGGAGACACACCCCAGTAACCTGACTGGCTGCAGTAATGCAAAAGCAAGTGGGTAGCCTGTTATACATGTGAACAGATTTTATTTTATTTCTCAAAAAATAAAAAATGCATAAAAATAAAATAAATAAAAAATACAAAAAATATTTTAACATGCTTTTAGGAGATCTTTACTGTGATGTGGTCCACCTTGTGCTGAACTAAGTGACAATTTAAGTTGTATGAAATGTATAAAAGTTAATATTTTAGTTTTTAATTAACATTATATGTTGTTGAAAGTGTTTTATAGATTTAAAGGGCCACTAAAGTGTTATATTTATAATATACATTTTTGAGGAACTTAATTGGATAATGGGCAAATTCTTTCACACATTTTAACTGTACTATTGTTTTCAGTTTTCCTGATGGCAGACATTTTGTCTTTGTAAAAGGATTAGAAACAAATGAGCAGTAGGAGGAACAGAAGATTTTTATTCACTTAAAGCATCTTTTTCAAATAGCCCAAGGCCAATACATCTCAATAGCAGAATAAGGCCAGATCCCTACAGACTAGGAACCTCATTCAATTGCAATTTGGCCGGTTGAATAGGGCTCTATATAAGCACAGAGCATATTTTTTTACAGAAGTTTTTAGTTCTTGCTTTTGTATAGAAGTTCACTAACGAAAACTTCTGTAAAACAATATGCTGTGTGCTTATATAGAGCCCTATTCAACTGGCCAAATCTCACTTGAATGAGGCCCTAGCAGTCCTAGATTGACTCCCACAGTCTCTAAAATGTTGTTTTATCTTCCTGTTTTGCATATATTAATATTCACATTTTTATGAGTTTATCAATTTACATGACACTTCAAAGGATTGTTATTTCTACCCAGTGGAAGAGTCGCAGGAGGACTATAAATAACCTAGAGATGTTTGTATAGATTTTGCTTTATGTTCTTTAGTGACAAACCACATCAAACTAGATATGAGTTTTAGGTTACATTCCCCTCAGGTACAATGAGACCTGTTGACTTTATGTTATGTTACCCTTATGGTTGTCCTTCCTAGAAGTAGCTCTGGATATGGCTCATCAGTCGGAGCAGCACTCTTTGGCTTGATGCCACAATGCTAAACATGTCTTGTTTACTGTTTCATAACTTCCCAGAAAAGTTTCCCAGTTATATCTGTAACGCTCACCACCTCCAGAGATAATTTCTTCACTAGGTATAAATAAGCCCTTACCTCCTGGCCAATCTGGTTATAAGGATACTGATTTTAGACAGGAAGATTCTGGAATCAGAGTAATGCTCCTGTAAGCAAAGACTTGTGTTTGTGGCATAGTTTATCATATAAGTGAAGATCTTGGAATTGGCCATTTTCCCACCCTCCCACCAGATGGCCGTGCACTTTGCTTATCATAAGGATGCAGATGTCAATGTGATGACAGAGTGTAGCAATGGCTGTTTCTTCAGTAATTATGTAGCAATGTTGGGCTTGGCATGTATTACAGTATATACTAATCTATGAGGTGTTTGTGGACAGATACCGTGTGACATCACTGAGAGGGAGAGCCATGGGCTTATTAGCCTACAGTGAGCCATGATGTGAGCAAAGTCTAGCACAGACCTGGGCATTTTACGTCCCAGGGGGCAAGATACGGCCCGCGGGCTGTCCCTTTCTGGCCCTCTAAAATGGCAGCATGGCACCCGATGCACAGCCTGTAAAGGAGGTGACTGAGCAGAGCTCCCCAGGCTCCGGCCCGATCAGCCTCGGTCAGCCCCTGTCCTGGATCCCATTTGCTCACAGCATATTGCAGGGGAGGGGAATTCCTAATGATGTCACGTGACCCTGCAGTATGAAGCTCAGGCAGGGGAAGGATATGCAGCCTCTGAGCAATGGGAACCCGGACAGGGACTGCCCTGCCCAAGTAAAAGGGAGGGGGGCTTGAGGGAGGTGAATAGTGTGACAAGGGGCCCTGGGGGTTTTGAGGGGTTAAATAATGCTCCTTAGGGGGGGTATTTTTTTTGGGGGGGGGTGAATGGTGCTGCTGATGGGGCCCTGCTGAGTGTTTTTTTTTTGTGGGTGGTGTGAATGGTGCTGCTGAGGGGGCCCTGGGGGTGAATATGGCTGCTGAGGGGCTTGGCTGATGAATGGTGCGATAAGGGGACCCTTGTTTTTTTTTGGGGGGGGGGGGGAGTGAATTATGCTGCTGAGGTGGCCCTGGTTTTTTTTGGGGGGGGGGGTGAATGGTGCTTCTGAGGGAGTTGGGGAGTGAATATTTCTGCTGAGGTGGCCCTGGTTTTTGGAGTGAATATGGCATCTGGGGAGGTTGGGGGTTGAATGGCGCTGCTGAGGGGGGCCTGTGGGGTGTTGGGATGTGTATATGTTGGGGTGTGTATATGGCTGCTTCAAGGCTTGGGGAGGGGTCAGTGGTGCAACAAGGCACCATGTTTTTTTGGGGGGTAAATAATGTTGCTTAGGGGGCACTGGGTTTTTTTCGAGGGGGGGGGGGGGTGAATGGTGCTCCTGAGGGGCCCTGGGGGTCAGGTAGTGAATATTGCTGCTAAGGGGGCCCTGGGGGGCTGGGGAGTGAATATTGCTGCTGACGGTTAGAGGGATGAATGTGTGTGTTCATATATGGCACAGCAGTCCCAGTTTCTCGTGTTGCACCCTAGGCAAATTAATTGCCCACCCCTGGTCTAGCATCTTCACCATCTTGGAGAGGTGAAGCCCATATACCCAATTATATGTGACAATTATATGTGACAATACATGGCAATATTTGTATGTGTGTGTATATATATATATATATATATATATATATATATATATATATATATATATATATATATATATACACACTTGAGCTCAAACGTTTGCATACCCCGGCAGAAATTTAAATTAGAGTATTTATTTTGAAAATATGACTGACCATGCATGGTGATCATATGAAGCCATTTATTATCACATAGTTGTTTGGCTCCTTTTTAAATCATAATAACAGAAATCACCCAAATGGCCCTGATCAGAAGTTTACATACCCTTGAATGTTTGTCCTTGTTACAGACACACAAGGTGACACACACATGTTTAAATGTCAATTAATGGTTAATTTCCCATACCTGTGGCTTTTTAAATTGCAGTTAGTGTCTGTGTATAAATAGTCAATGGGTTTGTTAGCTCTCATGTGGATGCACTGCACAGGCTAGATACTGAGCCATGGGGAGCAGAAAAGAACTGTCAAAAATCCTGCATAACAAGGTAATGGAACTTCATAAAGATGGAAAAGGATATAGACAGATATCCAGAGCCAGAAAGATATTCAAAATGCCAGTCAGTACTGATCAATTACTTATTAAGAAGATGAAAATGTGGGGATCTCTTGATACCAAGCCAAGGTCAGGTAGACCAAGAAAGATTTCCGCCACAACTGCCAGAAGAATTGTTCAGAAAACAAAGAAAAAGCCACAGGTAACCTCAAGAGAAATACAGGCTGCTCTGGAAAAAGACGGTGCGGTTGTTTCATGGAGTACATTACGACGATACTTGAACAAAAATGGGCTGCATGGCCGAGTTGCCAGAAAGAAGCCTTTACTGCGCCAATGCCACAAAAAGCCCAGTTACAATATGCCCAGCAACACCTTGACACACCTTACAGCTTCTGGCACACTGTAATTTGGTGTGACGAGTCCAAAATAGAGCTTTATGGTCACAACCACTATGTTTAGAGAGTGGTTATCAACGCCTATAGTGAAAAGAATTCCATCCCACTGGGAAGCATGGTGGTGACTCACTGATGTTTTTTGGGGGGGGGGGGGGGTGAGCTCTAAAGGAATGGGGAATCTTGTGAAAATTGATGGCAAGATGAATGCAGCATGTTATCAGGAAATACTGGCAGACAATTTGCATTCTTCTGCACGAAGGCTGCGCATGGGACGCTCTTGGACTTTCCAGCATGACAATGACCCTAAGCACAAGGCCAAGTTGACCCTCCAGTGGTTACAGCAGAAAAAGGTGAAGGTTCTGGAGTGGCCATGACAGTCTCCTGACCTTAATATCATAGGAGATCTCAAACGTGCTGTTCATGCAAGGCGACCAAAGACTTTGCATGAACTGGAGGCATTTTGCCAAGACAAATGGGCAGCTATAACACCTGCAAGAAATAGGGCCTCATAGACAACTATTACAAAAGACTGCACGCTGTCATTGATGCTAAAGGGGGTAATACACAGAATTAAAAGGAATATGCAAGTGCACTGGGTTATATATGTATCTGATAGAGGGGAATTAGTAGTGTATGATTAAATGTATTTGCATGTACTATGTTTTTTTTAGCTTTGCATTAAAAAAAAAACTATTGCAGGTGATGTAAAAGTGTACCCTGTCCATGTGAGCATGCCCAGGTTTTCAGCCAATCAGCAATGCTGTATGCAGCCAGCTAGGTGAGGCTGCTACACTGGGTCCTTAAAGGACCATAAATCGACATTCAAGTAAAAATGCTTGAGCGATTACACAGTTGTTCCTTAGACATACACCCTCTCCTTGATAAATTCTGACAAATTATAATTGCACTGAAACCAAACATTTCAGCTTCTTCTTCCTATTCTAATTTGTCTTTTCATTGAATGAGCATTTATGTTTGATTTATGGTCCTGCAACGTTTTCTGCTCATGTGTCTCTGTGTGAGCGAGTGCATGCAATTCACTGGGGTTGGGAGAGATCTCGAGCAATTCACTGGGGCTGGGGGACATAATGGGGCAATTCACTTGGCCTGGTAGAGGTGATGGGGCAATTTAGTGAGGCTGGGGGTTGGGGAGCTGATGGGGTAAATCACTGGGGCTGGAGGGGGTTACAGTGGCAAATCACTGGGGTTGTGGGGAGTATCACCTGGGATGTAGATAAAACAATCGATGAATGAAGGGACACAGACCTGGTTCGGGGTATTACAGAAATCTAAAGTAAAGCTGCAGCTCAATCTTCAGGCCAAAAAGATACAATGTATAATTTATGTTAATTTTACCTGGGATTTTCAGGGGGTGTCAAAATTTATATAAAACAGTTTGCAAAAGCAAGAAATTCAGCAAATTTTAGTGTAACGGTTTAAATGTATATTTTGGTATTGTTTCATGCAAACATAACCCTCCTCACTAACTTATACCTTTAAGAACTAAGGGTATGCAAACCTTTGAACAGGGTAATTTCATTTTGTTTCTTTGTTGCCATGTTTTGTTTTATGATTGTGCCATTCTGTTATAACCTACAGTTGAATATGAACCCCATAAGGAATAAAAGAAATGTGTTTTGCTGCTCATTCATGTTTTAAAAATGGTACATATATCACCAATTCACCACAACTGTATATATATATATAGTAAATAAATAGTACATCTGTGTTCACATTTGAATGTCTAAAACAAGTTAAAAAAACTTCTTTTAGCTCAGAATTCTGACAAAAACAGTTGTTACACTGCATTCTGGGAAGCTGAGCAGGAACATGCAAATGTGCCCACAAATGCCTCACTCCTATCCACGTACAGCTGTTTCAAGCTTACTGGCTATCATCAGCATGGAGCGGGATCTCGGCTTGTGTTGTGGACCTTATGAGTTGGTAGTTCACCACATCAATCATTTTATATATATATATATATATATATATATATATATATATATGTATATATATATATATATATATAGGCAATTAGCATATCAGCAGTCTCACGTGATCTTATAGACATTGTATCTTAAGTCTCAGTGCTCCTAATTGTAGTAGGATCCTTTTTTACACTTTCCTACTGATAATAATCAGTGGAAGTACTCACATATATATAAACTAAATAGTAACATTTCAGCAGAATGGCCACCCAAGTAGTATTCTAGCTCTCCTACTAAATACAGGAAATCTTTTTTTGTTGTAAAATAATTGTATTAGTTTGCTTTGGATTAGTATTTCCTTTGGATGTTGCTAACTTGCACAATCACTTTATGAAGTAATATAATTTTAGCTTTGCCGGCTTTTAATCATGATAAGAGACTGTCATGTACGTCTATACAAGGTGGAAAAAGTGAGAGTGAAACAGTTGCTGCTATTCATTCCCTCTGACTCATTCCACACTATCTATGGACCTGCTGTGGCTAATTGAAGTGTCAGCAGTGATAGAGGCCGCTACTATGAGCATGCATGATGTACTGTGAGCATGCATGATGTACTATGAGCATCCATGATGTACTATGAGCACGTATGATGTACTATGAGCACGCATGATGTACTATGAGCACGTATGATGTACTATGAGCACGTATGATGTACTATGAGCATGCATGATGTACTATGAGCACGTATGATGTACTATGAGCATGCATGATGTACTATGAGCATGTATGATGTACTATGAGCATGCATGATGTACTATGAGCACCCATGATGTACAAGGAGCATGCATGATGTACTATGAGCACGTATGATGTACTATGAGCATGCATGGTGTACTATGAGCACGTATGATGTACTATGTAGCATGCGTGATGTACTATGAGCACCCATGATGCACTAGGAGCACCCATGATGCACTAGGAGAACCCATGATGTACTATGAGCACGTATGATGTACTATGAGCATGCATGATGTACTAGGAGCACGTATGATGTACTATGAGCATGCATGATGTACTATGAGCACGCATGATGCTTCAATAAGCTGTGTGAGACACTCACATGCCACAATAGTACATAATAACAAATCATTCCATAGAATGTCTCCACTGTATATTTGTGTAGAAGTATACAGCGCTAAAATAACCAGAAAACAAAATGTCCCTTTACAGTAGATATTATTTCTTGACGCTAACCATACTTGCAGGGTGTCATACAGTGGTTTAAAGCATATAAAAATAATAGGATTAGGTTTGTGAATAATTGTTTAAAGCAAAATGAGTTATATCTTGTTATGAACAACCACACACTGGCTTATTTAAAAAAAAAAACTTTAGGCCTATTCACTGTCAAAAGCACTTTAATTTTAAAACATTGATTTTGTTGCTGCTGTTAAGTCGTTCACTCGTGTCCGACTCTCGTGCCCCTCTGAGCTCCATCAGGCTTATGTTCATTGCATCAATGACCTCATCTATCCATCTCCGTCTTTGCCTTACTCTTCTTCCTGTGACTTCAATATTTCCCAGTATCAGAGTCTTCTCTAGGGATCCTGTCTTCTCTCTCTCTCTGCTGTCCAAGGGACTCTAAGTAGTTTTCTCCAACACCACAATTCAAAGGCGTCAATTCTACGGCACTCAGACTTCTTATGGTACAGCTCTCACATCCGTATGTTACTACTGGGAATATCAGTTTTAACTATGAGTACCTTTATTAATATTGTAGTATATTTACCTTTTGTTAGCTTATCCAGACTTGCCATAGCTTTCCTCCACAGAAACAAATGTCTTCTAATTTTTATTTGCCAGGAACTGAGATTGCCATTTGCCATGATCTTCATAATTGTAATGTTGAGCAGCAGGCCGGCTTTTGCACTCTCTTCTTTCACTCTCATCTATAGGTCCTTTAGTTGCTCCTTGCTTTCAGTCATCAGAGTAGTATCATCAGCGAATATGAGATTTTTGATATTAATTCAAGCAATATTAATTCCAGCTTTGAATTGTTCCAGTCTGGCCTTACACATGGTGTACTCTGCATATAAGTTGAATAAATAAAATACATAAGACACTTATTATGGAAATGGACATGTGTAAATAAGTGTTATCGGGTTACTTCCCTCTCCTCAAATTTTTTTATTTGCATTGCTTAACCGTGATGGCAGAGCTAACAACTCTGATCTTTTCGTATGAAGTTTTTCTGTGTATTTGGTTTAGATCAGTTCTTACTTACGTTTGATGGCCGAAAAGTTACATTTTAGTCTCATCAGACCAGAGCACCTTCCTCCATACATTTTGGGAGTCTCCCACATGCCTTTTCGCAAACTCAAAACGTGCCATTTTGTTTTTTGCTTAAAGTAATGGTTTCTTCTGGCCACTCTGCCAAAAAGCCCAACTCTATGGAGTGTACGTCTTATTGTCGTCCTATGTACAGATACTCCAGTCTCTGCTGTGGAACTCTGCAGCTCCTCCAGGGTTACCTTAGGTCTCTGTGCTGCCTCTCTGATTAATGGCCTTCTTGCCCGGTCCGTGAGTTTTGGTGGGCGGCCGTCTCTTGGCAGGTTTGCGGTTGTGCCATGTTCTTTCCATTTGGTTATGATAGATTTGATGGTGCTCCTGGGGATCATTGAAGATTTGGATATTTTTTTTATAACCTTACCCTGACTTGTACCTCTCAACAACATTGTCCCTTACTTGTTTGGAGAGTTCCTTGGTCTTCATGGCAGTGTTTGGTTAGTGGTGCCTCTTGCTTAGGTGTTGCAGCCTCTGGGGCCTTTCAAAAAAGGTGTATGTATATGTAATGACATATCATGTGACATTTAGATTGCACACAGGTGGACATCATTTCACTAATTATGTGACTTCTGAAGAGCTTTTTATGGGCTTCATAACAAAGAGGGTGAATACATACGCACATGCCAACTTTCTGTTTTCTATTTCTAAAAAATAGTTTTATGTGTATATTTTTCTTATTTCACTTCACCAACTTCACCAAACAGACTATTGTGTATTGATCCATCACATAAAATTCAGATTAACAAAACATTAATGTAACAAAATAGGTAAAAAGTCAAGTGATGAATACTTTTGCAAGGCACTGTAAGATATCAGCCACAATGTAACTGTAGTTCTGCGCTTTAAAATTTCCCAAAAATATTTTGGTAACATGGTTAAACGATCTCCACAATGTTTTTTCAACTTTGTTTAACAGGTCTTTAAATTTACCATCTTGAATCAAATCTTTTATTTGAGGACCCACAAAAATGCCTTCCTTAATTCTAGCACCTCTTTTTCTAGGGATCTTTTCCTTCAAATAAGCAAACTCAGCACCATTTTTATCCATGGTTTTAAAAATCTCTTTATTTTATATGGAGTGGAGGTAAAAACTATTTTCAAGGTTGACAAGTGGAATCTCATATTTTCCCATGATTCTTTCACATTAGCAGCATAAGCCACAACAACACAACATGACAAGTGACATTTTGTCATTGAGCAATACATGCACAGTAATCACTAGACAAATAGATCACAAACTAGTGCATTGTGTACACACAGAGTGTCCGCTTACTACTAGGATAGGTTTCTTAGAGTAGTGCTGTGTTCATAACGGGACACTATATATCACAAGTCTGCTAGACTGTCTGGCACCCGCACCTGGCTACTAACCAACTGCCTACAGATATATAATTTTACAAAATTAGTTGAATCTTTTGATATTTATTAATAAAAAGTGTCATTACAAAAATAAACTGTGGGTGAAGGCAACTATCTGGTTGCATATGTATTCCTTGTGAAACACCTTTGTTTTTCCATATGACAAAAAGTGTGTTTACCAGTGTAACAGTAGTAAATTAAGTAATAACTTGAATGTATTGTGGTACAAATATTGGTCACTGAGGTTCAGGTATAATACAAAAAAAGGAGAATCCTGCCGTTAAGAGCAAGGAGAGCTGCTGTTAGGTTATGTACTGTTATTGTCACAATTTAACAGTGAGCTGAGGGGTTAAACATATCATTGTCCCCCTGACCCCCTCATTCTAAAATTTATGTTCATCATACCTTTTAAGATATCTATTGTGTGGGCGAACTTCACAAATGGGGGCAGGCATGCTTCCTTCTTACCTCTGGTGGAAGAGGCCTATTTTGCACTTCAGGTCTTAATAAATAAATAAAGTAAATCTTCTTTACTCCTTATGATGTCCTGATCCTATGAGATTGTTAAAACTCTTCTGAGACTGACTCTGTGTGTTACTATTTTTGTATTGAACACATTTTATCCCCATTAAATCTGTCTCATAAGGAAAGCCTGTGTCAATGCAAATTATATACATTGGAGAAAGACAATACAAATATTGCTACTCTGTTTTAAAAACCAAGCTGAGCAGGCAGAGGTGATAATTTCATGAAAATGTTGTCTTGTACCCAGTCTTGTAGATAGGGCCTGCAGATATCGCAGGTGTTGGAGATGTTGTCAGTCCAGAACAATACATCATCTAGTTGGATATTATAGTCTCATATATATAACATGTGATGACAAAAATAGATGTGCTCTTATATGTATAAGGAAGAAACAAGCAGAGACAGCCTTATATTCGGAACAGCTACATTTTATATAAACATAGCACTGAGGCATTATATCTAAATTGCACATGCATTAACATTCAACTGATAATTTTCTCAAAATATCAGCATTTCAGTACAAAATCGCCTGGGGTCAACATACATTGATATTGCAATATAGGTTACATTTATACAATATCATTTGCACTGAAATATATGAGAACCCTTGATCTTATACTCTCTAGCTCCTTTATTTTCTTCTTTTCAGTTCTTGAAGTAACACCTTTCTCAAGGTATTTATCAATTATTCTCCCAGTCCTTCCCCGGAGGAAAGTTCTGGTTGGGTGTTTAAATATATAATTTCTTGAGTAAAGGCTCCTTACTACCTATCAGATAGTATTGTCTGCAAAAACCATTTAACCAACTTAGAATTAAATGAAAATAAAAACTAACACAAAAAAATAACCTTAATTTTATCAAGATTCCAACCTGTTTCTCCTTAAGCCAACAACGTCTGGATGTGCTTCCCTAGTACATGAGACGATCTTTACCTCCTCAGGCAGGCGATCCACCTCCTCCCGGTCTCCTGTGTACTCTCTCTTATGGCTCTCTTGGTTTGCTATCCAGGGACTTTAGATTTGTGTAAATGTCTCCATCGAATCTTTGAGAGTGTGTGAGATTCGCTCAAATACCAGGATATGGTTTAAAGTCTGAATTACTAAGCAAAAATCTAAAGACTTGGCCTTTCATTTCTTAGCAATCTGTTTTTTTCTGCCTGGAAGATAATTTTCCTATAGAGATGCCCAATAAAGCCATCTCTAGACTCGGCTCTATGCTAACGTGAAAAATATCTGAAACTGGATGGAAGCCCTTCTGCCAGATACTCTGTACCATTGAGCAAGTCCACCATGCATGGATAAATGTACCTCTTATGCCACAGCTTCTAATGCAATTGGGACCTTTCATGACCTTCCACTTGGAAAGGCGGTCAGGGGTAGTGTAAGCCTGTTTAGTATTTTGAGAGACGTCTCCAGAAAGCTGTAGTTAAGAGACCCTTTGGAAAGAGTATACCAGGACAATTTCCATTTAGAAGTATCCCAATTACAGGCCAAGTCAGTCTCCCAGTCCCTAACGTACTTCTCTTTTTGGCTCCCAACTTGTTCATTAAAAAAAGTTATACAGCTTTCCCAGGATACCTTTAGTTAGGGGTGCCTTACCACATATTTTTGAAAGCCAAGAGTCCCTGGGTTCTCCAATTAATTTTGTTATCGACTATGCAAGATGTCTTAACCTACAAAAATTATAATGTTCTTCTACTGGGATGTTGTGGGTATCACATAAGTAATTGTAAGTGATAATACCATTCTTAAACCAGTTGCCTAGTCTATTTAAGTTTTTATGGTCCACCAGTTATTAAAGAGATTTGACATTTCCACAGGAAAGTTTGGGTTAAGGGAGAAGGAGATAAGACCAAGTTATAACGAGAATGTGCCCATTTGCAACAGGAAAGCGTATTTGTAATAATAGGATTTAACGGTCTTTTCAGAAATGAAGTAGGATTATTTAACCATATTATTTGATCCCAAGAAAAAGGGCGCATGACATGATTCTCTATAACGACCCAGGCTGGCCAACTGATAATTTTTTATGTTAACATTTTATTGTGTTGCTTTTTTAAACATAATTTCTGTGGTTTATTAAGACAAGGTCCCTATAAACTAGGCTGTTGTTAAAATAATTCAGCATACAATGTCTGTACATTAATGTGGTTTTGTTAGAGGGGTCTCTGTATTTAATTCATAAATTAATTATAACTTTTATAGCCAGGAAAATCATAGAAATGCTATTATAATGTAGATTACAAGCCTCAATTCAGAACACTATCATTTTAGTGAAACACAACAGTTGACTTTTCAAGTGCTTATAGTTGATGGGCAACATAAGGGAATAATCTCAAAGCATAGACTAGAGGGGCAACAAACATAAAGGATACCTATCATATAACTACAAAACATATTATTATTCAGAAGTATCATTTTTTGAACAATTATATTGTTAGTCTGAATGGACTGTTTATTCAGTGTTTTCAAGTTCTGGCTGTTAAAATGTGGCCAGTTTATAGGAGCTGCAAAACTTATATAAAACTTAGAGCCATCAAGGTTAGTGAGGAGCCATATAGAATTTCTTTTCAGAAGTCTAGATGTAAAGTCCAGTAAAGATGTATGTATATAAAAAATAACAAAAAATATAGGAGCCTGATTTAACACTTTTTATTAATAACTTGCTGTTTTTTTAAAAAATAGTGTAGTTACCAGACATGACATATATAGATGTTTGTGTTTGTAATTTGGTGACATACGTTTGTCTTTTTCCTCTGCCTAGAATACTCTTTTAATACTATTATTTCCAATGTGCTATACTTACTTGTCATACATAGAGTACGCATTCAAACTACTCATCCCATACATTAATTCTCTCTCTCTATCCTACTGACCCAAACAAAACAATCTACTGCTCAAAAATCAAACAACACAAGTCAGTGGAAAATCCAGGATTTCTTTTTCTTTATTTCTGTTGAGTATGTAGAAATATTAAACCACTGGCTGTTTTAAATAATATTTACAAATTATTTTAAAAAATCTTTAAAAGTCATTTACTATGAAGTTCATCTGTTTGGAACTAGAGTTAAAAATACTGTCTGACCCCCTTCTCTAATGGGGTACATATATTAGAAACATTTCACAAGTTCATATATTCTAAGTAAAGATTAAAATGTTTGAAAATGTCCTTTGTAACCCTTTTGCTGCAAGAAGGGTCTAAAACATATTGTGCAGGATTTGGAGAAAAGTTAAACACAGAGGTCCTGCATTCCTTTATCTCCATGCCCTTGGCAAAGTGACCTGATAATGTATCCTGGAGCCCGGACACAAAAGTGAAGCACGTAGAAAACTCAAACTATGATGCATATTCCTTGTAGACTTGAGCTATGTAGAGAATACTTCTTCTGCATAGAATGCACTTTGATCAGGTAGACAACAGTACAAAAACCCGAGTGTAGATTCTGAATGTGGAAAGTTGGATTTCCATGAGACAACTTGGCACAAGTCTGATGTATTGCTTGGGGTGTCAGGTTCCCCATTCTGGTTGGCACTAGGAGCATGGCAAGTGTTGTTTGAGGAGTTCACGTGTGGGTTGGGGTATCCTGTCTGGGAAACGTACTTGGAACTCCACAATCAGATCACCCCTCTGAGTTGGCACTTTTGGGAAAGGCAGCCCCTCACCCCGTAATCGTTTTACTGTGCCTGGTTTTATGACATCGCTGCAGGGCAAGGGTATAACACGGCCATCAATGGTGGGAATGTTCACAGTGCAGCCGCATAAGGCCTGAAGAAAAAACAAAACTGGAACTGTTACAGCCTACTTATCTAGAAAGTACTATTATCACAGAGCAATAAATCAATTTCAAAAGGCTGCATTAGATGGATACTATGTTGTTAGACTGTTTTAAATAGCCTGTCATCAACTCTAATACAAAACCTATGCCTCTAAACTATCAATAGCTCTTTTTAGAAAATAACATTAGCCAAAGTGGAATTTCTCTGCAGTTTTAACCAACTGTCACTTTTTTTGGGAAATAACTACTGGTATTTGTGTACTGCAGACACACGGCCACCTACAAAGAATTTGAAATAAAAATACAAATTGCCATTACAGCTCAACCTGCAAAGCCCTCGGGCTGCTGCACTCCCAGGGGGATCTGACAGACTAGAACCTGCCTAGGCCAGACTATTCTTGGAGGTGATTAGTGTATCTAAATATAGGACAAAATTCATGTGGCCATCCTCCAGAGACCAAACTGTGATGATATGAAGACCACTCACCTTTTCTCACCTCTAATTTTGCAAGCTATGGAAGACTGCCTAGTTGGGTTTAATACTCATGAATTCTAGGGAGACAAGAACTGCACCACCCCATTAATATGAATGTAAGCATATAGACAAACACCCATATTTAATATATGCTTATAGAATCAAATGTAGGGCAGGAGTTATATAACTTGTTTTAAACATAGGCACCAGCCACACTAGTGAGAGGTAAGTCTGGCTTCTCTACAAAGCCCGGCTAAAGAGGCAAATGCTTTCTTTGGAATTAACATAATGGGACACACTACACAACTGAGCCACTCATATATATATATATATATATATATATATATATATAAAGACTTATTCATTTAAGTAATTGGAGGCCAGGACTCAAAAACATGGTACTGCTGGCTCCTAAATATTTATCAAGTACAATGCAATCCTATGAAGGGCTTTCTTCCATATGTTTTGTATATATATATATATATGTACAGTGGATATAAAAAGTCTACACACCCCTGTTAAAATGTCAGGTTTCCAAAAGATATGTTTGGCGCAAAAACAACACTGCACATCACCAAAAGAACACCATACCCACAGTGAAGCATGGTGGTGGTAGCATCATGCTTTGGGGCTGTTTTTCTTCAGCTGGAACTGGGGCCTTGGTTAAGATAGAGGGAATTATGAACAGTTACAAATACCAGTCAATATTGGCGCTAAACCTTCAGGCTTCTGCTAGAAAGCTGAACATGAAGAGGAACTTCATCTTTCAGCATGACAACGACCCAAAGCATACATCCAAATCAACAAAGGAATGGCTTCACCAGAAGAAGATTAAAGTTTTGGAATGGCCCAGCCAGAGCCCAGACCTGAATCCGATTGAAAATCTGTGGGGTGATCTGAAGAGGGCTGTGCACAGGAGATGCCCTCGCAATCTGACAGATTTGGAGTGTTTTTGCAAAGAAGAGTGGGCAAATCTTTCCAAGTCAAAATGTGCCATGCTGATAGACTCATACCCAAAAAGACTGAGTGCTGTAATAAAATCAAAAGGTGCTTCAACAAAGTATTATTTTAAGGGTGTGCAGACTTATGCAACCATATTATTTTATTTTTATATTTTTTCTTCCCTCTACCTAAACGATTTCAGTTTGTTTTTCAGTTGAGTTGTATAGTTTATAGGTCACATTAAAGGTGGAAAAAGTGATGAAATTATTTATCTTTGTCTAATTTTTTGACAGCACAGAAACCTGACATTTTAACAGGGGTGTGTAGACTTTTTATATCCACTGTATATATAATATATATATATATATATATATATATATATATATATATATATATATATATATACACATACACACACACACACACGCATTTATAGGGGTGGACAAAATATTTAAAGCTTAGAAGCCAGGAAGGTTTTCTGTAAACCAAACGGACTGTTATCGAGGAGCCAGGAAGCAAGCCCTTCATAGAGATACATTATTGACATTTTGTGAAGAAAGAGGCTTACAATTGCGTTTAGCATGTCTAAGTTTGTATGGGGGGAATGTATATATACACACACATATATATATATATATATCATACATTATTTAGACCTGTGCTCATGGAATGAGGAGGAAGGAAAAAAGGGGGGCAGAAAATAGGATTCACAATATTCAACCAAATAATTAGTGTGGCATGTTGCAAAATATGTATCAAGACAGTTTGATACAATTGGGGAGACACATAAAACATTGGAGGCCTTGGGTTGGACAACTTGTTCGATAGACGTTGAAATGAGATTTCCTACCTCTACTGCCCTGTATCTTGTGCCACTCTTAGCTGTGCATGAATCGGCCATATCTACTTTCTGTTATTATTTGTGTAGTGTTACTGATCTAATTAGTCTGGTCTGGGAGCTCTATTTTTAGGAAGCTCTGATATCACTGGTGGTATTTACAGCCTGATCTGCTGCTTCCCTAACGACAAATCATCATGAAACCAAATCAAAAGGACATAGAAAAGATCCCAGGTCTGGTATTATTGTATTCTAAAAACAATTCATTTAACAAATACTTGGATACCTCATTGATCCCTAATTTGCCTCTAAGTGTTGGCAGATCCAATATATGGTCATAATGATTTAAACCGCTAACTACAGCCTCACATACAGGAGAGGCTAACGTGTACTTTTAGTAATTGTTATTTCTCTGGTATCTACTCCTCTTTGTGAATAGATTAAACATATTAATAAACTGATCTTGTGGTACACCTGCAAAACCTATATTCCAGAAAAAATAGTAATTGGTAATTTTTGGTGATCTTCAAAATGTATATTTCAAAACAAATGTGATGGGCAAATAAAAATGTTGTAGCCAAAAGATTCACAATACTTAATTCACCCATTAGGAGCTATACCTATGTATGCTGTGATAACTAAGTTGTTTTCCCCCCATGAAGCAGTGTACTTTGTTAATTAAGGGTGATTTATTTGCTATTTGTAGAGGTAGATCTTTGTTCATAGTTTCCACAGATTAACACTGAATGAACAGAAGAGCTGTCTCCAGTTTCCTCTCTGGAAAACATAGGGTGATAGAGATGTCATGACACAGTACAGACTGCTCACTTTCACACAGCATCTCACAGCAGCACACACTTTGCTGCTTTATCATACTCTGAGAGTTTCCTGGCAGCTCAGGGTAAAAATACACATTGCTTAAAATAGCTCTGATGGAAATTCTCTCTGCAACTACCAGGTGGATGGAAGGAAAGGTCACATCCAGGAGAAAGAGAGGGTATGTGCGTGGGCTACACACTATATTTTATATGGAAACTTGGAGTTACCCTGGATTCATAAAGGTCAAACATTCATAACACATTCACTGTACCTAATCCAAAAATTAGAACGGGACATTTACAATTAAAACATCTTATATTTAACGGCTGTGATGGCCCCACACCTTCACGCTACATCAGTGATGTACCGTATTGGCCCGTATATAAGCCGCACCCGTAAAGTTCATGGGGAAAAAATAGAAAAAAGATAGTACTCAAATATAAGCCGCACCCGTAAAATTGGAGAGAAAAAGAATCTCAAAGTGATCAGCCATTGCAAGAAACAGGCTTTCTAATTAGCACTGTAGCTTTTTTTGCGGGTTAGAGGCTTTACAGGATGTTAGAATCACTAAAACCGGAAATCGCTATTCAATACCGCAGTCTAAAGCACGAAAAACGGCACCCTTAACTCGCAATCGCGCAAATCGGCAGTAATTTTGCGTTTGCAAATAGAAGCCGCACACGTAACAAGCAAAGTTCGCAAATCGGCAATGATTTTTTGACGGTCGCGAATATAAGCCGCACCCGTAACTCGCAAGCTCAAAAAAGGTGCGGCTTATATTCTGACCAATACGCTACTTAAGGAAAAAGTATGGACTTACTGTGCTGCTAATACAAGAAAACTCACATTATATAGATATGTCAAAAGCAGGAATTCATCTGTTTGGGGCAAAAATGTCCTCTGCTCAAAATCACACAAGCCAAGGCTAAAATATAGGTAGTTTACTATAGAAAGGGATATGGGACAATAGGGAGAGGTCAAATGATTATTATTCAATAAATTGCATATTTCCAACATCATGGTCTCACCTCCTTCAGAGTTATCTTGGCTGTATATACCACATTGGATCCATCCCTCTTGAAATGTGCATGTTGCTTGTCTTTTAGTAGAAAAACAATATCTGCGGGTATGTTTTCAGATGTGGCATCTCCCTCCTTGGGGAAGGTGATCTTTGTTCCCTCCTTCCAGCCCTTTTTGATGACCACATTTAGGATCTTGTCTTCAGTTCTCAGAGAACGACCATCAGGATTTAGTCTCCGCCTTGTGATCTTCATGCGCTTGGTGCAACCATGGTAAATCTCTTCCAGTGATACTTTCAGCTCATGTATGACAGGTGGATCCTGCACCTTACGGCGGGTGTGCAGCTGATCTGGGTGTCTTCTATGGAATCCATTTACACCATTGAAACCAAATCGATTGAAACCCCCAAAAGGGTCATCCTCATCCTCATCAATGTCCATATCTTCATGGTCAAAGCCATTGGACATCCGGGAGCGACTTGAGCCAAAGAAAATATCAAAGGGATTGGAGCCTCCAAAGAATGAGGCGAATGTGGCATGAGGATCTCCATGAAAGGTATAGTGAAAAGAGCTGCCTGTATTACCAGAAGATCCACCTCCTGTTTTAAGACCTGTAGCACAGAAAAGACAGTTACGAGAGCTGAGAATTGGTTCAAAGTTTACAAGACTTAAAATACAGGTGGACCTGCCATGTTTGAGAATATTGAGCATAATAAACTGAATTAATATTGAAGTAGCTATGTTCTTACCATACAAAATATTTAATGAGATATGGATTTTGTGACACAGTTTGATTAGTATACTGAATGAACCCTAATTGGCCACTACAGAGGCATTAGAAAGAATAGAAGAAGAATCAATCAGAAAAGTATACTACTAGCATGCAGTGCCATTAGTTATTATAAAGTGTCATTAGAAGAAAAAGTATGGTATAGTATAGTAGAAAGAGTATATATTTTTAATGATAGTTCATAAGAATCTCAAACATGACAGTTCCATTTAAAGTACCGTTCCTAGCAAAGTATAATACCGGCCTTTCTGCTTGGAATTATTTCAGCAAAGTCTTCTACAAATACGAAACTGGCATATTATGTGGGCTTTATGGCTCTTTTATGCCACTAATTCTATGCTTCAATGGTAAGCAATAGCAGTTTTTATATACCAGTAGGTATGGTCTCAGCCTCTGGTCATAGGACCAGCTGTTGAGTACCACTGGTGTAGTAAGAATTTACCGTATTTTAACTTTCTTTAGTACTCTACATTTTTGATAAAGTGTTTTTACATCTAAGGGTGGGAGATTGCATTATAAAGACAACACTTGCAAGTGAAAATCAAGAAAATAAATACAAAGTTGCAGTGCATATTGATATGGTTAGGATGAGTAAGATAAGCTGTCATCAGATAAATTAGAAATCCTGTTTAGGTCTAGTGATATACGTGAAAATGACTACTTTGAGAGAACAGTTTTCACAGATAATACCATAAGTCTCTATATCTAAAATAAGAATAAAAAAATCATTTTGTAACATAATATATCAAAAGTCTAAATCCAGCATGTTGTAAATTATGCCAGATTTGTAGAACAAACTAAGTAATCAACAAGACTGTCAAACCAGGACTGCTAATTATGAGGAAAGAGACAACCATATCCAATATTCTGCATTCTGGCTGTGTAACCACAGTAATGTTGAGAATCTGAACACCCTTCCATACTATTCCCAGATACCATATACTCTTATCTCTGCTGGTGTAGAGATAACTGTTAGGTCTGTGATGAATTATTTTCACTTTGCAAGGACAGGTTGCATTTCGATAGAATCCTAGCTATTCTCATCTTCTAGTCTAAACAACATGGTGCTTTGTACAAATAATTTATTGGCTATTAATAATATACAGCCAGAACTTAATAGAACCAAATGCACCTCTTCAGTACCAAACACTTCTGAACAAAAGCAATCTTTTTCAGTATGCCTGTCCATAACTGTAATTACCGTAAGTACTTTTCAGTCTAGATCTCAACTGAAGGAATTTACTGTTAATCCTCTTTAGCAGCACTTTACTGCTGCCTGGCTGATTTTACATTTATTGTGGAAAGCACATAGAGAAAAATCAAGCGCTGGCACTGGAATAGATAATTGTAATTGCAGGAAATACATTTCATTTGGCTCAATGAAGGCTGCAGAGTTTCAATCATAATATTAAATGCAGAGTTTTGCATTTAAGATAAACTCTCCAAAATTGTAAAAAGTAGGTCAGTGTACTGATCACCATAAATTAGCCAGAAACACAATCAAGTAAGGTCCTCTTAGTACTAAACCATTTTCTTGACAAAGTTGTCCCTTCAGTTTTTTTTCTCAAGCCTTGCTAATCACTTGGCTTTACACACCTTTACTCTTTTTAAAATATATGAATAAACAGTATGGCAAATCTCTGCCTTGAGTAACAAACTATTTTCTGTAAATCATAAATCTAACTTACACAAAATAGGATAGCTTCTGACCAATATTTAAGGAATATCTATACTGATCTAACCCTTTCCATCAGCACACTATAACAAACCATAAACTATTGGAAAAACAATACAGGATTACAAATTGTTTTTGCGCTTATGAATTTAGTTAAGTAAGAATGCCTGTACTCAATTGTAGTCCCAACCATCATGCTCACCTTCTTCTCCATACTGGTCATATACAGCCCTCTTTTTGGGGTCACTTAGGACATCATAAGCTTCTGCAATCTCCTTGAATTTGTCCTCTGCGTTAGCATCCTTGTTCTTGTCAGGGTGGTACTTGAGTGCCATTTTGCGATAAGCTTTTTTGATTTCATCCTCATTGGCCCCAGATGGGATACCCAAGATTTTGTAATAATCCTTTCCCATGTCCACTGTTTGAGGTTTCTGATCAAGTATCCGTGCTCCTGTAGATAAAAGATTGGAAATCATGAATTACTGATTAATAAAATATAATAGAAATTTTAATAGAATACAGATTTGTCTTCTGTCTTACTCAATGAGTAATCAAGGTACATAAATAAGTTAACTGGCTATAATTATTAATATAATTATAGCAGTAAAAGCAAATAATGGACTAGTCAAGGGAACTGAGCTATAATTACGGAGGTGGCTCAGATAATATCAGGGTTTTGGGCTATTCTGGGCATGTCATTGTTACTTTTTACCCCCACCAGATATTTTAGTTTGTCTTTTTCTTTAGAAGCTATTGAGGAAAACTGAGTAATATATCAAAGTCCATAGGTGTTTTCAATTATTTATTTTTTCGAAAAAACATCATATATTGAATATTGAAAGGCGTGGTTTGATGACTGTGAGATTGTTTATATGAATCATTAATATTACTCTGTCACATTATGACACTGGATACTGGCTCAAGGTATTTGGATATTTGGCAAAACAGGATATGACTACTGTTGCATGGTAGGTATATGTTGCAGCTTTCATTGTTACCAAAGTTATCATCCTTAAAAAGAGTTACTACAAGTGTTTGACTGGAAATGTAAAATATTTTGCTATAGTTTCCATAGTATTTCCACAAAAGTGACCTTTAGAAAAGTGATTCCAAGATTTACAGTGCCTTGCAAAAGTATTCACCCCCTTGGCATTTTTCGTGTTTTGTTGCCTCACAACCTGGAATTAACATGGATTGTTTGAAGATTTGCATCATTTCATTTACAGAACATGCCCAATACTTTGAATATGTTTTTATTTTTATTTTGAAGCAAACAACAAATAGGACAAAATAACAGAAAAAGTCAATGTGCATAACTATTCACCCCCTAAAGTCAATACTTTGTAGAGCCACCTTTTGTGTCAATCACAGCTCCAAGTCCCTTTGAATAAGTCTCTATGAGCTTGCCACATCATACCACTGGGATTTTTGCCAATTCCTACTGCTCCAGCTTCTTCACGTTGGATGGTTTGTGCTTGTGTACAGCAATCTTTAAGTCTGACCACAGATTTTCTATTGGATTGAGGTCTGGGCTGTGACTCGGCCATTCCAACACATTTACATGTTTCCCCTTAAACCACCCAAGTGTTGCTTTAGCAGTGTGTTTGGGGTCATTGTCCTGCTGGAAGGTGAACCTCCGTCCTAGCCTCAAATCACGCACAGAGGGGTACAGAATATCCCTGTATTTAGCACCATCCATCTTTCCCTCAATTCTGACCAGTATCTCAGTCCCGGCTGCTGAAAAACATCCCCACAGCATGATGCTGCCACCACCATGTTTCACTGTGGGGATGCTGTTCTTTGGGTGATGTGATGGGTTGGTTTGTGCCAGACATAGCGTTTTCTTTGATGGCAGAAAAGTTCAATTTTAGTCTCATCAGACCAGAGCAACTTCCTCCATACATTTTGGGAGTCTCCCACATGCCTTTTTGCTAACTCAAAACGTGCCATTTTGTTTTTTGCTGAAGGTAATGGCTTTTTTCTGGCCACTCTGCCATAAAGCCCATATCTATGGAGCGTACGGCTTATTGTCGTCCTATGTACAGATACTCAAGTCTCTGCTGTGGAACTCTGCAGCTCCTCCAGGGTTACCTTAGGTCTCTGTGCTGCCTCTCTGATTAATGCCCTCCTTGCCCGGTCCGTGAGTTTTGGTGGGCGGCCGTCTCTTGGCAGGTTTGCTGTTGTGCCATGTTCTTTCCATTTGGTTATGATAAATTTGATGGTGCTCCTGGGGATCATCAAATATTTGGATATTGTTTTATAACCCAACCCTGACTTGTATTTCTCAACAACATTGTCCCTTACTTGTTTGGAGAGTTCCTTGGTCTTCATGGCAGTGTTTGGTTAGTGGTGCCTCTTGCTTAGTTGTTGCAGCCTCTGTATATGTAATAAGAGATCATGTGACACTTAGATTGCACACAGGTGGACATCATTTCACTAAGTATGTGACTTCTGAAGGTAATTGGTTGTACCAGAGCTTTTTATGGGCTTCATAACAAAGGGGGTGAATACATACGCACATGCCAATTTTCTGTTTTCTATTTCTAAAAAATAGTTTTATGTATATATTTTTCTCATTTCACTTCACCAACTTAGACTATTGTGTTCTGATCCCTCACATAACATTCAGATTAACACAACATTGAAAATAAGGCTGTAATGTGAGAAAAGAGGTAAAAAGTCAAGGGGGTGAATACTTTTGCAAGGCACTGTAACTTATTCTGTAGATTATGATGGTTCTAAACTTGTCCTCAAGGGCCAGAGCCCGGTCAGAATGATTTTTTTGTATTTTTACTGGTAAATAAATAAATTCAGCCACTTATTTGAGCAACCATTTTATAGATGGATACCATAATATTTATTTTTATTATAATTACATAGAATACAGGACAAAACTACATACATGAAAACAACAAATAATGGGGT
Source organism: Discoglossus pictus (assembly GCA_027410445.1). Classification (NCBI taxonomy): domain Eukaryota; kingdom Metazoa; phylum Chordata; class Amphibia; order Anura; family Alytidae; genus Discoglossus; species Discoglossus pictus. The sequence goes on from CM050163.1 coordinate 557,666,883, forward strand.
GGGTGCATTCATACTATTTCAGACAATGAGGCTTTTTGGAATTATTCAGACCTGGATACACATACAAAAATACTACTATTTTTAATGTGCAGCAGAATGTTTATGTATAGAAACATTTTTTAGAAGACAGGGAATTGTGTGTGTACACATTTATTAAAAGGAAGATAATGTTTTTGCATTTTTTACCATTATTTAATGGTGCAGGCACTGGCACGTGAACGAAATTTTGGACATTATCAAGAAAATGCTGATGAATCTGAAGGTGATCACCATTATAAAATGTTGACAGACAAGCCGATCATCTTGGAAAAGGGCGTAACAAAATCATCCAAAGAATGTAGGTAAGTGCCTCACATTGTACAAATGTCACAGTCCACATAACCAGATTGTTTTTGAAGTCAGTTATGTGACTGCCTTTCATACAGGTAAAATAAAAACACTAATTCACAAGATCACAAGAGATGCAAAGCACGGTAACAAAACAGTGCATGCAGAAAGGAGTCAATACCCCACTCACAAAACTCCAGAAATATACCTACCCCCAAAATGAGCGGATAGTATCCCTAAGGTAATACCCACTTTGAAAAACGTTGTCCTACGCTTTTCGGCTGCACCGTCACCAATAGACTTGATAAAGAAGTCGTTGCCAACTCTTTGCCTGGGTTCACACTTAAACATGACTTTCGACCTGCAGGCTCAGCGTCGTGGGCTGGCTCTTCCCACAGGAGAAGCACTATTGCAGGTGTCTTTCTAATTTTTTGCCAGGCATCTAATACAGAAGGCAAAACAAGACAAGAATCCACACAAGATGATGGTTATTTCAAGAACTTGCTGTTCAGAAATGGGCAGCTTGAAAATGATGATGAAAGGAATGGTCCAATTTTTGTAAACGGGTATTGAAGACTTGAAAAGTTAATGCAGTGTATTTCACATTTCATGAATAGTTATATCATGGTTTAAAGAATTGATCTTCAACTGGCTATTTAAGATCCTTATATTCCAATCCCTTTTTGTTATAGAGGAGAAATCTGTGTTGCAATCTTTTACAACAACCAGGAGACAGTCTTCAGATTGTTCCAAAGCACAGTTACAGTGATTTAATGTGAGCCTACACTTTAAATAACAATACTACAGTAAGGATATTCAGTATACTACTAGAAATGTAACTGTTCTAAATATTTTAGGTAAAGCTAATTTTCTATTTAGGAAATCTTCAGATGGGCGCAAGAGACAACACAAGAAAACAAAAACGAGTTAATAAAGTTGAACTTTATATTGAAAGGTATATAATACCATCAACAATTATTTTGGAATCAGAAGTGAATGTGTTCAAGTGAGAGACGATCAAGTTTTAGGTATTCGCTCTGGTCTTAAAACCACAGAAGTTAACACTATCAACTGAAATACTGTGGTTTAATATGGTCTCAAGGAAGGAAGTTGTTATCGGACAATCGGCCAAGCTAAACAGCACTGGATTTCTTCTGAGTGTCATTGAAACATAAATAACCGCAGATTCATGTCAGGGTTATTTCTTGATTTGATAGAGGTCGAGACAAATCGCAAGATATAAAATGGGAACAAAGAACAATGAAAACGAAGAATGGAAGGAAAACCACATCCACACAGCATGAAATGAAGTATATTTTGTTGGTAGTGAAAAGGAAAGGAAGAAAGGAAAACCAACATTTTTTTTATGCTAAGTACTGGAAAAAAGGAAGAAATGCAAAGCATCACTAATTTAAATAACCATCAATAGTGCAGTTATCAATGTGAAGTAGCTTGCGATTTTATAAATGACTCAATATTATAACATGAAAAATTATTTTTATTTCTAATATATAAACAGTCCTATTAGAAATGGTACACTTGCTTGTTATCCTGTCTTCTACTCAAAAGTGCCCCAAAAGAAAGCTGCTTGAAGAGTGGTGTAACTTCAGATCTTTTTTTATTGTTAGGGTAAATTGACTTTTTCATTGGTTTAGTAACATTCTGGTTTGTCAGAACTAAAACATGGAGTGATCAGGAAAGTTCTGCTTTAAACAGGGAAAGTTAATTCTGCGGTCAGCAGGTAGTGTGGAAACAGGAGGATACCAACATAAATGGAAATGACAAGCTCAGCAAAAAGGGGATTTATTGTGCTGGGGAAAAGCCAACACAGGAATCATGTTCTGCTTTCCACAAAACTTGAAATAGAATTAATGCAATAAGTTGCCAATAAAATAAATAAAAGGAACTTGTGCATGTGAAATTATTCACATCTAACACAATAATTAGTAAAGATACCAAATCATGATCATGTAAAAAAAAACAAAAAACTGCTCATTCAGCTTCCAAAGAAGCGATATCTGGTATAAGAATTTATTTAGAATTAAGTCTCAAGAAAAGTTTATGCTTATTCTAGGCATGCTTAAATTCCAAATCTGTGTTTGACTCTAACACTTCCACTGGAATGGAGTTCCATTTATCTACTACTTTGTTTCTGTAAAGTAGTACTTTCTCACATTACCCCTTAATCTTCCAAATTTACATCATTCCTATTTTCCTTGAAGACCTTTCCGTCTTGAACATTATTATATCATTTTATATATTTGAAGGTTTCTATCATTTAGAGTATTGCCAAGACACAGGCAGAAAGTGGTTATTACCATAATATGTCATTAAATGGTCCTAGAGAATAACTAACTTTATAACTAGAACGAATTAACTATTACAGGCTGAATCTCACCATGCACCAGTCTTCTGCAATCCTTAAAAGCACAGTGACTTACCATAATATATACAAGATTAGAATAAAGGATCCTTCCAACAAATATACCAAGAGCTAACAACCACTTTAAATTCTTCAAAGTGATTGTAACAAATTAGTTGAATGTCTGTATAACTTACAGCCTTATTAAATTGTGATTTGGCCATATGAATAGGGCTCTATATAAGCTCAGAACATCATTTTTTACAGAAGTTTTTAGTTCGTGAAGCACTTGCTTTTGGATAGAAGTCCACAAACTAAAAACTTCTATTAACTATCTATTAAACTTCTATATCCCTTTAATCAATATGTGGGTAAAACTGCAAGCTGTAATGAAATAATTGGAATCATACAACTCTTTCAATGTCAACAGTGGCCAGGACTGAAGTGTGTTACTGGCCTTGTAAAGCTTAGAGAGATCTTTCTCCCCGTGTCTCAGAACATTTTGTACTCGCAGCAGTCAGGTGTGTGGGTGTCTGAGGAGCATTGTTTAGTGCTCACAGGGAGAGAGCTTGCTGTTCTGATGTGAACATTAGATACAGAACCTCTGCTCTCTCCTACACATCTCATGTGCTGCAAATTACATTGCTCTTGTTCCTTAAAAACATATTGAACACATCTCTGTATAGTAACAACACGATGCAAAGCCATGCAAAGTATCTGGAGTTCAACATAGCGTAGTTCAAATGTGGGAACCCAGTGCTTTCCAAAACAGAGCACCCTATCCTGCTGGACCAATCAAGCTTCCCAAGTTCAGCCAGCTCCTGCGCCTCCCAAACACAAATGATCTGTCATAGAGGCCTATATATCAGCCATAACTATACAGGATGAATAATTGTTTTACATATTAGTGTGGGAGTTTATTTGAAACTTAGCAGCCAAGATAATAAGATAAGGAGTATTCCTCTCTCTTTATATACATATATATATATATATATATATATATATATATATATATATATATATATATATATATATATATACTAGGAAATTGCTTGCAATGCCTGGCGTTGTTAGTGTAAGTGTTACTGTCTTTGGTGTTGTGTATTTTCTAAGTTCTGTGTGCCTGGCCGTGCTGAGCCTCGTTTTCATCCTGTCTCAGAATTTTTACGTTTTTTCATTCAACTATGGCTCCAACTAGCTTGCAACTTCACTCCCAGGCTTTCTGTCTCTCTCCCTGTTCTGTGTGTGAGTGTATTATTATTATTTTTTTTTTTCATTATTTTTGTGTTTTTGAGTTACGCGTTTGAACCAACTGTGTGCCTCGCGTGCCTCAACTGCTCGCCTCGCTTTGCGCCCATTGCAGCCTATATATGTGATTGATATATATATAAAAATAAGAACTGGAGACGTCTCATTAATAACAAATCTTTTACCTCTGTTATTACAGAGCACTTGCAAAATAGTATTGTTTCACATAATATCAAATATTAAGTGATTATAGAGAGATTTAGCAGAGCTTTTGTGGTCGGGGCCTTATGTCCTTTTGTATTAATATAAATATGTAAGCTTTAGCTATTTGTTTGAAATTTCAGTCTGGTACTCTGCAATTATAACTTAAAAATAATAATTACTGTGAAACTAAAATACGTGATCTAACACTGCTGTGTGATCACCAGCTGAGACATAAAACCTTACAAAGATAATATGGTGTGTAATGTAATGAACATTCCCTAGAATTGTGGGGCAGACTCCACCTCCCACCCACAGCCTGACAGGAGCTAGCACAATGTCTCAGGCAATTCCAAGAATGTGCATACCATTTGCCAGCCAGCTGTAAAGCCTCCTGCTCCCTATGTAATTGGTCAATGAGAAATCTTTACAGTATGTCACATTTCCCCCCACATTGTCCAATCTATCTTGCTATTAATATCATCTGAAGCTTTATTTCCAGGAGGAATGATGGGAGCAGTAGCTTTCTGTTCCATCTTCAGAGCTGAGATCACATCCCTGTTAGTCGGCAGTGAATATCTGGATGTGCTTGTCAGCAAGGAGCAAGCACTGTCTAAGAATAGATATTATTTGATGTAGGAATCAGCTGTGCAGCTTCCAGAAATTCTATGAGAGAGATGGATAGAAACCATTAAGATCCCCATAAGCGCTCACATGGTGGTTGCTTCCTTACAGCTCGGCTTTTGTTGCACAGTCCTGAAATACAGTATGGCTTTGTCTAAATAATATTATTATACTTGCGACTTGCCGGTCAAAAATGACAGCAATAAAATGTGAAGGCTGGCAATGCTGTTTCCCACACAATGCAAGGCTCTCCCCCTTACGGGGCTCATCGCTAGCCCTGCAATGAGCGCATTCAGCGCTCCTTGCAGCAAAGTCATGCAGGCCTCGCGATGAGCGCCTTCTGCACTCATTGCGCACGCCCATATTTTGTAACATTGTGTGACGACAACTCGCATTTACTACAGCTATTATATGTGATTAATATAATATTATGTACTTCAATACTGTGCAACAGAAGGGTTCCTAAATACACCGTGTGTGAGCTCTGCCCTTTTCTCCTTGCTAAAGCATTTCCGAAGCTTGCCTTTTCCATTCCGTATTTGCAAACCTTCCGACCTCCAAATCCTATGTATAGACACACCTCAAGGACAGTCATGTATGCATTCATAATCATGAGCTGTATGAGTGTAAGATTTAATTTGTATTATTAAGCCAGTTAATGATTTAACGTCATGTGTTCATTACACAGGTTGTTCTTGTCCAGCAATCTTTTCCAGATTGTTGTTTAGGTGTTCAAGTCCTTACAGAATATATTTATGTTCTAAATCGTTCACCAACATTCACTGTAAAAAGCATTGGTTTGTAATTGTAAAACAGCCTGATTTCTATTCATCCATTTATATTTTTGAATCAATAATCTTTTCTGAATCCGAGATGCTAACTGGATGTGACAATCTCTGAATGTATCCCAAAAAGGAAATACAGGAAGAGCAAGGGCCGGGCTCCAGCTATCAGAAAGCAAGTGATGGCATCCTCTGTGTATATATAATGAGCAGCGCTAGTCATGCCATGAGGTGCTAGTCAGCCTACTACAACCTGTCTGAGATGACACATAGAGGAGGCTGCCAGGGCCAACACACATGTTCCAATCTGATTCATAAACAAGACAGCCTGGCACTTAAGATGGAATATCTGCTACTTACAGTCTAATAATTTACATATTAAAAACATAACTATGTCTATAGAAGAAAAGGACATTATTATATTGTGATGGGGAATCGTCATGCAAATATATCCAAATATGACACTTCTAGTGGTAAATATTAATAATGATGTACATTTAATGTGTTCTAACAAAATATGTAATCTAAACCAATAACTGAAGAAGTTAACAATATAGGATTAATTAACCAACAAATAGCAAACAGAAAGTGCAAAATATTTAAGTTCACAATAAATCCACAGTGTAAAAAACTAAATGAATTCACTGCTCTGTGCAGGGCAAATATGTAAAAAAATTAGATATGGAAATGAGGGAGTAATATAATTATTTTAAGCACCATTGCTCTGAAGGATGGATAAGATCATAATAATATACATTTCATCCATGAAGAATTTTTCAGAACAGTAAATGCAATTCTGGGTATTTGAGCCCTAGGTTCCCAAGACCATTTTTTTTACCTCCACCCCTTTCTATAAATACTGCTGCTAGGCTTTTGTTGCAGAAGTATATAAGTGTGCTCTGTGTATTCATTGTGGGAATGAATTACTGGGTTGTGCCAGCAAATGACACTCCATATACCGGAACATTTCCAGCAGAATTCATGAAAGGTCTAATCAGTGCCAGACTAAATTGGCCCTCGTTGGTACCACATGCCACCTACAATATGGATAGCTCTGGCATATACACAGAATTACCATATTGGACAGAGAAACATGGATCCCAGCTGAAGAATATACAGCTAGGACAAGAAGTCATTTACACTTACTGCTTCTTGCAGAGAGAAAAATGTATACTGTAAACTTCAAGGCCACTATATATATATATATATATATATTGGAGTCTCTAGTCAGGGCTCCTAAAACGTGTACAGCTGGCTCCTAAATATTTTCCAAAGGACAACACATCTCTATGAAGAGCTTCAAGCTTTGAAAACTGCCTACCTGGCTCCTAAAAATACCGCTGGCTCTCAAGTATGTATGTATATAGTAAACTCCTGATTATCCGGCACTCAACCACCAGGAACTCTCAAGCAACCAACACCTACCTCTATTCCCTGTCTGACAATAACTCTCACTTAATCAGCATTAACCAACACAACCGGCATCCTTATTTTTTTTAATTTTTTTAAATCAAAATGTTTTACTCAGTTAATCAGTCATGGCATTTTTTAGCTTTAAATGGCTCAGATTAGTTAGCAGTAGCTGTTTAATAGATATTTAAGGGTTGTTTAGAGGTTTCTGGTTAATTAGGCTTAATAAAATAGACTCTCAAGCAACTGGCAACTACACTTATCCGGCAATAGGCAATCCCATTGGGTGCCGGATAACAGTGAGTTTACTATATATATATATATATATAGAGGCAGAAAGATCGAGCAAGAGATACTCCTCATCTTATTGGCTACTAAGTTTAATATTAACTTGAACATGAATATATAAAGCAATTTAAAAAAAAATGACACTAAAGGTAATATTCAGTGATGTGAGCACTTTTACTTGACCTCTCAAAGTACCATGTTATTCTATGGAGCCTCCGGAAAGCCTTTCTCTCACCAGTGAAACGCTCCAACCTTAGTTAATAGAACTAGTTGAAGCGATAAGTGAACAGAAAGGGAGCAGCACAAAAGGTAGAAGAGGAAGCGAATGCAATATACAGTTGTATTTGTCTTGTGCCAAGAGACCCTCAGGAGCATCAACCAACACCCACCCTCATATTACATCATCTCTAAGCCATTCCATCCCTCAGTCTGCTGATCTCTATCGCTGCTCCCGTTAGTTCTTGTTAGTACCAGACGAGATGTGGGTGATTTTTGTTGTCATGTTATTACATTAATGACTTGCAGTAGAGAATTGCTTCAGTCTGTTCGGTGCCATGGCAGCGTGTCCGCTTGGTACAACCATGCTTTGTCTCAATGGAACTGATGCCGGCTTGTACAATCAGTCACGTTACCAGGAATGAACCTAATGGTGAGGACATGGAGAAGAGGGAGCTGCCATGCTGCTCTCAGTGGGGACAGTGCACATTCAACATGAGAAATGGTACCAAAAGTGATCTTTTTTTCACTTGGATTTTAAAACACCTAGTGAAAAGCCATGATCATGAAGTAAATCTAAAAAATAGTATAGAGAAAAAACAAAACAATACTCTAAATGGATGTAATGTGGTGTGGTGTCAAACTGATACAAAAACAGCTGTAAAAATGAAGTCTATCGCAGTGCTGCAGATTTTGCCTACCCCAACCAACCCCGCCAACCAGCCATAAATATTATTATCCTTCTCCTCAGACACCCTATCTGTGTGTATCACCAGGCAGGTTCCTGCAGACTGCCCCCATACAAGGTATACACCTAATCTCATACCACTGTGTGAACTAAACATTATTCTAGGGAATTTACCACCGGTTTAAAATATTTTTAAGCAAAGCATCATTTGATCATATCAAGTATCCACCAGTTTACCCTTCAAGTTACCTTATAGCATTAATACACCTGAGAAAATACATCCTCACATTAACTGTTATAATTATTTTCCTGCTAGTTTCCCACAGTAGAATTAACTTATACAAATCAACACTATAAAAAAATAAAAGCACTGACTTTAAAAAAATAAAAATTAGGAATGGAACAGAGCACAGATATTTAGATATGGGATCATAGATTCATATGAGAGCAGAGTGATCCAGAGACATAGGTGGGGAACAGGGGGAATGGGGACCACAGACCCTGGCACAGAGGAGAAAGGGGCTCACAATATTGGAACCTACAGCTCATATTAGGATGGGAACTAGGAACCCCCCAGACTCAGAAAAGAGGACTTACTATATTAGGCTGAGAGATAACAACCCAAGACACAGACCTGGGAAAGGGGGTCACAACCTCAGGTTTGGAAGCCAGAAACCAATAGCCCCAGACAGGGAGTGGGCTCTGAGAAGTGTCATTGTGAAGGAATCCAAACAAACAAGTAAATGACTAACATGGTGACAAATGCCTCCACCCCACACCTGATTAATGCAACAGACCTGTAACCTGGACATTCACAGGTCCCAGACAAGCACAAAACAGCTGATATACAGAGGCAAAGCTAAAGGGCAAGCCAAGTGCTCTCCCAGACCGTGACAGTACAATGAGACACACACAAGGGGCATGAGCTTTACTCTTACCAGTCCGCCGCTAGCTCTCTCAGCAACCAACTGAAGGAGAACACTGAGCTGAAGCCGGCTCCTAGCTGCTGAGTGACGTCACGGGGATCCCGCCCCCGCAGCAGTCTAGTGCCATCCTCCCTGTTACACTGTAGTGTCAGATCCTGTATCCTCACATCCATACTCCTCTATGTAGTGTCAGATCCTGTATCCTCACATCCATACTCCTCTATGTAGTGTCAGATCCTGTATCCTCACATCCATACTCCTCCCTGTTACACTGTAGTGTCAGATCCTGTATCCTCACACCCATACTCCTCTATGTAGTGTCAGATCCTGTATCCTCACACCCATACTCCTCTATGTAGTGTCAGATCCTGTATCCTCACATCCATACTCCTCTCTATGTATTATCAGATCCTGTATCCTCACATCCATACTCCTCTATGTAGTGTCAGATCCTGTATCCTCACATCCATACTCCTCTATGTAGTGTCAGATACTGTATTATCACATCCATACTCCTCTATCTAGTGTCAGATCCTGTATCCTCACATCCATACTCCTCTATGTAGTGTCAGGTCCTGTATCCTCACATCCATACTCCTCTATGTAGTGTCAGATCCTGTATCCTCACATCCATACTCCTCTCTATGTAGTGTCAGATCCTGTATCCTCACATCCATACTCCTCTATGTAGTGTCAGATCCTGTATCCTCACATCCATACTCCTCTATGTAGTGTCAGATCCTGTATCCTCACATCCATACTCCTCTGTGTAGTGTCAGATCCTGTATCCTCACACCCATACTCCTCTATATGTAGTGTCAGATCCTGTATCCTCACATCCATACTCCTCTCTATGTAGTGTCAGGTCCTGTATCCTCACATCCATACTCCTCTCTATGTAGTGTCAGATCCTGTATCCTCACATCCATACTCCTCTATGTAGTGTCAGATCCTGTATCCTCACACCCATACTCCTCTCTATGTAGTGTCAGATCCTGTATCCTCACATCCATACTCCTCTATGTAGTGTCAGATCCTGTATCCTCACATCCATACTCCTCTCTATGTAGTGTCAGATCCTGTATCCTCACATCCATACTCCTCTGTGTAGTGTCAGATACTGTATCCTCACATCCATACTCCTCTATGTAGTGTCAGATACTGTATTATCACATCCATACTCCTCTATGTAGTGTCAGATCCTGTATCCTCACATCCATACTCCTCTATGTAGTGTCAGATCCTGTATCCTCACATCCATACTCCTCTGTGTAGTGTCAGATACTGTATCCTCACATCCATACTCCTCTATGTAGTGTCAGATACTGTATCCTCACATCCATACTCCTCTATGTAGTGTCAGGTCCTGTATCCTCACATCCATACTCCTCTATGTAGTGTCAGATCCTGTATCCTCACACCCATACTCCTCTATGTAGTGTCAGATCCTGTATCATCACATCCATACTCCTCTATGTAGTGTCAGGTCCTGTATCCTCACATCCATACTCCTCTATGTAGTGTCAGATCCTGTATCATCACATCCATACTCCTCTCTATGTAGTGTCAGATCCTGTATCCTCACATCCATACTCCTCTATGTAGTGTCAGATCCTGTATCCTCACATCCATACTCCTCTATGTAGTGTCAGATCCTGTATCCTCACATCCATACTCCTCTGTGTAGTGTCAGATACTGTATCCTCACATCCATACTCCTCTATGTAGTGTCAGATACTGTATCCTCACATCCATACTCCTCTATGTAGTGTCAGGTCCTGTATCCTCACATCCATACTCCTCTATGTAGTGTCAGATCCTGTATCCTCACACCCATACTCCTCTATGTAGTGTCAGATCCTGTATCCTCACACCCATACTCCTCTATGTAGTGTCAGATCCTGTATCCTCACATCCATACTCCTCTATGTAGTGTCAGATCCTGTATCATCACATCCATACTCCTCTATGTAGTGTCAGATTCTGTATCCTCCCATCCATACTCCTCTATGTAGTGTCAGATCCTGTATCCTCACATCCATACTCCTCTATGTAGTGTCAGATCCTGTATCATCACATCCATACTCCTCTATGTAGTGTCAGATCCTGTATCATCACATCCATACTCCTCTCCATGTAGTGTCAGATCCTGTATCCTCACATCCATACTCCTCTATGTAGTGTCAGATCCTGTATCCTCACATCCGTACTCCTCTATGTAGTGTCAGATCCTGTATCCTCACATCCATACTCCTCTATGTAGTGTCAGATCCTGTATCCTCACATCCATACTCCTCTATGTAGTGTCATCCTGTATCCTCACATCCATACTCCTCTATATAGTGTCAGATCCTGTATCCTCACATCCATACTCCTCTATGTAGTGTCAGATCCTGTATCCTCACACCCATACTCCTCTATGTAGTGTCAGATCCTGTATCCTCACATCCATACTCCTCTATGTAGTGTCAGATCCTGTATCATCACATCCATACTCCTCTCTATGTAGTGTCAGATCCTGTATCCTCACATCCATACTCCTCTATGTAGTGTCAGGTCCTGTATCCTCACATCCATACTCCTCTATGTAGTGTCAGATCCTGTATCCTCACACCCATACTCCTCTCTATGTAGTGTCAGATCCTGTATCCTCACACCCATACTCCTCTATGTAGTGTCAGATCCTGTATCCTCACATCCATACTCCTCTATGTAGTGTCAGATCCTGTATCCTCACATCCATACTCCTCTATGTAGTGTCAGATCCTGTATCATCACATCCATACTCCTCTATGTAGTGTCAGATCCTGTATCCTCACATCCATACTCCTCTATATAGTGTCAGATCCTGTATCCTCACATCCATACTCCTCTATGTAGTGTCAGGTCCTGTATCCTCACATCCATACTCCTCTATGTAGTGTCAGATCCTGTATCCTCACACCCATACTCCTCTCTATGTAGTGTCAGATCCTGTATCCTCACATCCATACTCCTCTATGTAGTGTCAGATCCTGTATCCTCACATCCATACTCCTCTATGTAGTGTCAGATCCTGTATCCTCACATCCATATTCCTCTCTATGTATTATCAGATCCTGTATCCTCACACCCATACTCCTCTATGTAGTGTCAGATCCTGTATCCTCACATCCATACTCCTCTATGTAGTGTCAGATCCTGTATCCTCACATCCATACTCCTCTATGTAGTGTCAGATCCTGTATCATCACATCCATACTCCTCTATGTAGTGTCAGATCCTGTATCCTCACATCCATACTCCTCTATATAGTGTCAGATCCTGTATCCTCACATCCATACTCCTCTATGTAGTGTCAGATCCTGTATCCTCACATCCATACTCCTCTCTATGTAGTGTCAGATCCTGTATCCTCACATCCATACTCCTCTATGTAGTGTCAGATCCTGTATCCTCACATCCATACTCCTCTATGTAGTGTCAGATCCTGTATCATCACATCCATACTCCTCTCTATGTAGTGTCAGATCCTGTATCCTCACATCCATACTCCTCTATGTAGTGTCAGATCCTGTATCCTCACATCCATACTCCTCTATGTAGTGTCAGATCCTGTATCCTCACATCCATACTCCTCTATGTAGTGTCAGATCCTGTATCCTCACACCCATACTCCTCTCTATGTAGTGTCAGATCCTGTATCCTCACACCCATACTCCTCTATGTAGTGTCAGATCCTGTATCCTCACATCCATACTCCTCTATGTAGTGTCAGATCCTGTATCCTCACATCCATACTCCTCTATGTAGTGTCAGATCCTGTATCATCACATCCATACTCCTCTATGTAGTGTCAGATCCTGTATCCTCACATCCATACTCCTCTATGTAGTGTCAGATCCTGTATCATCACATCCATACTCCTCTCTATGTAGTGTCAGATCCTGTATCCTCACATCCATACTCCTCTCTATGTAGTGTCAGATCCTGTATCCTCACATCCATACTCCTCTATGTAGTGTCAGATCCTGTATCCTCACATCCATACTCCTCTATATGTATTATCAGATCCTGTATCCTCACATCCATACTCCTCTATGTAGTGTCAGATCCTGTATCCTCACATCCATACTCCTCTCTATGTAGTGTCAGATCCTGTATCCTCACATCCATACTCCTCTCTATGTAGTGTCAGATCCTGTATCATCACATCCATACTCCTCTATGTAGTGTCAGATCCTGTATCCTCACATCCATACTCCTCTCTATGTAGTGTCATCCTGTATCCTCACATCCATACTCCTCTATGTAGTGTCATCCTGTATCCTCACATCCATACTCCTCTCTATGTAGTGTCATCCTGTATCCTCACATCCATACTCCTCTCTATGTAGTGTCATCCTGTATCCTCACATCCATACTCCTCTCTATGTAGTGTCATCCTGTATCCTCACACCCGTACTCCTCTATTTAGTGTCAGATCTTGTATCCTCAAATCCATACTGCTCTATATAGTGTCAGATCCTGTATCATCACATCCATTCTCCTCTCTATGTAGTGTCAGATCCTGTATCCTCACATCCATACTCCTCTCTATGTAGTGTCAGATCCTGTATCCTCACATCCATACTCCTCTCTATGTAGTGTCAGATCCTGTATCCTCACATCCATACTCCTCTCTATGTAGTGTCAGATTCTGTATCCTCACATCCATACTCCTCTCTATGTAGTGTCAGATCCTGTATCCTCACATCCATACTCCTCTCTATGTAGTGTCAGATCCTGTATCCTCACATCCATACTCCTCTATGTAGTGTCAGATCCTGTATCCTCACATCCATACTCCTCTCTATATGTAGTGTCAGATCCTGTATCCTCACATCCATACTCCTCTATATGTAGTGTCACATCCTGTATCCTCACATCCATACTCCTCTCTATGTAGTGTCAGATCCTGTATCCTCACATCCATACTCCCCTCTATATGTAGTGTCAGATCCTGTATCATCACATCCATACTCCTCTCTATGTAGTGTCAGATCCTGTATCCTCACATCCATACTCCTCTATATGTATTATCAGATCCTGTATCCTCACATCCATACTCCTCTATATGTATTATCAGATCCTGTATCCTCACATCCATACTCCTCTATATGTAGTGTCAGATCCTGTATCCTCACATCCATACTCCTCTCTATGTAGTGTCAGGTCCTGTATCCTCACATCCATACTCCTCTCTATGTAGTGTCAGATCCTGTATCCTCACATCCATACTCCTCTATGTAGTGTCAGATCCTGTATCCTCACATCCATACTCCTCTATGTAGTGTCAGATCCTGTATCCTCACATCCATACTCCTCTCTATGTAGTGTCAGATCCTGTATCCTCACATCCATACTCCTCTATATGTATTATCAGATCCTGTATCCTCACATCCATACTCCTCTATGTAGTGTCAGATTCTGTATCCTCACATCCATACTCCTCTCTATATGTAGTGTCAGATCCTGTATCCTCACATCCATACTCCTCTATGTAGTGTCAGATCCTGTATCCTCACATCCATACTCCTCTATGTAGTGTCAGATCCTGTATCCTCACATCCATACTCCTCTCTATGTAGTGTCAGATCCTGTATCATCACATCCATACTCCTCTCTGTATGTAGTGTCAGATCCTGTATCCTCACATCCATACTCCTCTATGTAGTGTCAGATCCTGTATCCTCACATCCATACTCCTCTCTATGTAGTGTCAGATCCTGTATCCTCACATCCATACTCCTCTATGTAGTGTCAGATCCTGTATCCTCACATCCATACTCCTCTCTATGTAGTGTCAGATCCTGTATCCTCACATCCATACTCCTCTCTGTATGTAGTGTCAGATCCTGTATCCTCACATCCATACTCCTCTCTATATGTAGTGTCAGATCCTGTATCCTCACATCCATACTCCTCTATGTAGTGTCAGATCCTGTATCCTCACATCCATACTCCTCTATGTAGTGTCAGATCCTGTATCCTCACATCCATACTCCTCTATGTAGTGTCAGATCCTGTATCCTCACATCCATACTCCTCTATATAGTGTCAGATCCTGTATCCTCACACCCATACTCCTATCTATGTAGTGTCAGATCCTGTATCCTCACACCCATACTCCTCTATGTAGTGTCAGATCCTGTATCCTCACATCCATACTCCTCTATGTAGTGTCAGATCCTGTATCCTCACATCCATACTCCTCTATGTAGTGTCAGATCCTGTATCCTCACATCCATACTCCTCTCTATGTAGTGTCAGATCCTGTATCATCACATCCATACTCCTCTATGTAGTGTCAGATCCTGTATCCTCACATTCATACTCCTCTCTATGTAGTGTCAGATCCTGTATCCTCACATCCATACTCCTCTATGTAGTGTCAGATCCTGTATCCTCACATCCATACTCCTCTATATAGTGTCAGATCCTGTATCCTCACACCCATACTCCTATCTATGTAGTGTCAGATCCTGTATCCTCACACCCATACTCCTCTATATAGTGTCAGATCCTGTATCCTCACATCCATACTCCTCTATATAGTGTCAGATCCTGTTTCCTCACATCCATACTCCTCTATGTAGTGTCAGATCCTGTATCCTCACATCCATACTCCTCTATATGTATTATCTGATATCCTCTCAGTCACATGGATGCACATCCATACTCCCCTCTATATATAGTGTCAGATCCTGTATCCTCACATCCATACTCATCTATATATAGTATCAGATCCTGTATCATCACATCCATACTCCTCTCTATGTAGTGTCAGATCCTGTATCCTCACATCCATACTCCTCTCTATGTAGTGAAAGATCCTGTATCCTCACATCCATACTCCTCTCTATGTAGTGAAAGATCCTGTATCCTCACATCCATACTCCTCTATGTAGTGTCATATCGTGTATCATCACATCCATACTCCTCTATGTAGTGTCAGATCCTGTATCCTCACATCCATACTCCTCTATGTAGTGTCATATCGTGTATCATCACATCCATACTCCTCTATGTAGTGTCAGATCCTGTATCCTCACATCCATACTCCTCTATGTAGTGTCATATCGTGTATCATCACATCCATACTCCTCTATGTAGTGTCAGATCCTGTATCCTCACATCCATACTCCTCTATGTAGTGTCAGATCCTGTATCCTCACATCCATACTCCTCTATGTAGTGTCAGATCCTGTATCCTCACATCCATACTCCTCTATCTAGTGTCAGATCCTGTATCCTCACATCCATACTCCTCTCTATGTAGTGTCAGATCCTGTATCCTCACATCCATACTCCTCTATGTAGTGTCAGATCCTGTATCATTACATCCATACTCCTCTATGTAGTGTCAGATCCTGTATCCTCACATCCATACTCCTCTATATGTAGTGTCAGATCCTGTATGCACTGAAACACCAGGATTGATATTCACATCTATACTCGCCTCACACTTTATGTAGTGTCAGATACTGCATCCCTCTCTCATGCAAAGGATTCACATCTATACTCCCCTCTCACTCTACATAGTACCAGATCCTGTATCCCTCTATCAGACACCAGGATGCACATGCATACTCCCCTCTAAATGTAGTACCAGATCTTGTATCCCTCTATCAGACACCAGGATGCACATGCATACTCCCCTCTAAATGTAGTACCAGATCCTGTATCCCTCTATCAGACACCAGGATGCACATGCATACTCCCCTCTAAATGTAGTACCAGATCCTGTATCCCTCTATCAGACACCAGGATGCACATGCATACTCCCCTCTAAATGTAGTACCAGATCCTGTATCCCTCTATCAGACACCAGGATGCACATGCATACTCCCCTCTATATGTAGTACCAGATCCTGTATCCCTCTATCAGACACCAAGATGCACATGCATACTCCCCTCTAAATGTAGTACCAGATCCTGTATCCCTCTATCAGACACCAGGATGCACATGCATACTCCCCTCTATATGTAGTACCAGATCCTGTATCCCTCTATCAGACACCAGGATGCACATGCATACTCCCCTCTAAATGTAGTACCAGATCTTGTATCCCTCTATCAGACACCAGGATGCACATGCATACTCCCCTCTAAATGTAGTACCAGATCCTGTATCCCTCTATCAGACACCAGGATGCACATGCATACTCCCCTCTAAATGTAGTACCAGATCTTGTATCCCTCTATCAGACACCAGGATGCACATGCATACTCCCCTCTAAATGTAGTACCAGATCCTGTATCCCTCTATCAGACACCAGGATGCACATGCATACTCCCCTCTAAATGTAGTACCAGATCCTGTATCCCTCTATCAGACACCAGGATGCACATGCATACTCCCCTCTAAATGTAGTACCAGATCCTGTATCCCTCTATCAGACACCAGGATGCACATGCATACTCCCCTCTAAATGTAGTACCAGATCTTGTATCCCTCTATCAGACACCAGGATGCACATGCATACTCCCCTCTATATGTAGTACCAGATCTTGTATCCCTCTATCAGACACCAGGATGCACATGCATACTCCCCTCTAAATGTAGTACCAGATCCTGTATCCCTCTATCAGACACCAGGATGCACATGCATACTCCCCTCTATATGTAGTACCAGATCCTGTATCCCTCTATCAGACACCAGGATGCACATGCATACTCCCCTCTAAATGTAGTACCAGATCCTGTATCCCTCTATCAGACACCAGGATGCACATGCATACTCCCCTCTATATGTAGTACCAGATCCTGGTCTATGAGACACCAGACATCTAAACTTCATGTCAAAGAGTGTATTGTCAGATCCTGTATCCTCTCTCGCAGACACATGATTCACATCCATACCTCTCACTCTATGTAGTGTTAAACCCTGTATCTTTATCGCAGACACAGGGCCTCATTCAATTGCGATTTGGACAATTGAATAGGGCTCTATATAAGCACATAGCATATTTTTTTGACTGATGTTTTTAGTAAGTGAAGACCTTGCTTTGCATAGAAGTTCACTAACTAAAAACTTCTGTCAAAAAAATATGCTATGTGCTTATATAGGGCCCTATTCAATTGGCAAAATCGCAATTGAATGAGGCCCACAGTATTTAAATCCATACTTCCTCTCACTCTGTATTATCAGATCCTTTATCCCTCTATGAGGCACTAGGATTGGCATCTAAAGTTCATGTCATAGTGTAGTGTCAGATCATGTATCCCTACTAGATTGTAAGTTTGCAAGTTTTCAATATTGTGTCCGTGCCTTGCAAACAAGCACTATGTACATTTGATTCTAAGCTCAAAAACAGGGCCCTCCATTCTTGATAAGGTGTTAAAATTTTGTTTTTTGCCATGTTTTAAACCCCTGTACAGCGCTACGGAATATGTTGGTGTGATATAAATAAAGATAATAATAATAATAAATATGGAAAAAAATCCACAGGTTCTTTCTTTTTATGAGTACTCCAGCAGTGGCAGGAGCAGTTGCAGCAAGGAGCTGCTCGATGGCGCGGCCAAAATTATACACTGTTTGTAAGCTCTGCTGAGATCTTACACAATTTCCAAGTTTAATCCATTACCCTAATCTTAACCCTAACCCCCTAACCCTTACCCTAACCCATAAAGCTATTTCATCTGCAGCAAAATCTTGGCAGCGACATCTAGAGGATGCTCACCGCCACTGCTGCCTGCGCTGGACTACTCATAACAGGAAAGGACCAATCCACATCCATATTCCCCCTCACTCTATTTCGATTCTGTGAGATTCTATTTCCCTCTCTCAGACACTGTATACACATTTCATGTCAAAGATTGGAATATCAGATTCTGTAACTTCTCAGACACAACATTAACATCCAAATCTCCCCTATTCTGTAGCCCCTCGACCATGTGTTCAGTTAAGGTGGTTTAGCACAGTTAGATTTCAGCTGTTACTGCAGTATATGTGTTTAGTACAATGCTACAGATTTAAAGTGTTCACTAATATATATATATATAAAGCTGCATTCATATTCAGCATATGGTGACAATCTTTCAAGGAAATGCTCTCTCTCTCTCTCTAGATAGATAGACAGACACCGAATTTGGACAAGCCTGTTACGGACTGATGCCTAATGTTCTGCGTGCCTCAGTTTATCTACAGAGCGGTAACTATGCTAATCCACCTTAAGTGAAAATAGGCTTGGAATTGGATACAGGGTCTGGTACTACAGGCTCATTGACTGTCGCCACCCTTTCATTCTGGTGGGAGGGACTCTGACAGTTTCAATTCAAAAAGCATATTCTAGCGTTGCTTGTGATTGGTTGCAGTGATATCTGTCCTCATTTGCTGTTTGTTACATCTCCCTGCTGCCTGTATTATGCCCATATATAAAGCTCTTATTTCCTATTGGACAACCCACAGAAGGTGGGAAGTTGGGGATTGCTCCTATCTAGAAGAACCTTCTGGAAGCAGAGGGTGATGTCACCGGATAGCGGCGACAGACATGGGCATAGAGAATCCTTTAGCTTCCTGAGATCGGTGATGTCAGCGCCGGTATAAACTGTACCGCTGCCTCTATTTACTACTTAGTTCCGGGGAGAGGTCATTGGTGGAATCATAAAGCTCAACCATAAAGGGGTGGGAGGAAAATGTGAGCTCCGATGTGATAGCACCTTGGTGAAGACATTGTCATCATGTTTATTCTTATCCTTTATTTATAAAGCACCAACATATAGCAATACCCCATTTACTGCTGTAGATAGGTTCCTGGAAGATGAAGTGCTAAGCGAAACAGATCTAAACGTGGTAGATAGTGATAGAGGAACATGTGAAAAAAATACACAATTGCAATTTATACTTTTTTAAAACAGTTATAGCAAATTGGAAGCATCACATGGGGAGTTACGGGCCAAAACAGCATTATAGCAAAACAGCGCTAAAAGGGGTAGCGCTAAGTACAGGGAATACAGTGAGGACATAAGATGTTTCATTATCTTCCATGTTGTGGATGTAGATGTATGGTTTAAGATGCCGAGGTTATTTTGATACCTAAGTTCTTTTGATTCTAGTCTTGCTTTAAGCACAAGTGCCCAGGGCTCTGCATGTCAGGAATGATTATTACTGGGTCCTATGGTGTCCGTTTTGTATATACAATGTCTGATTATTAAATGTTCAAGATATACAGACATTTCATACTACAACCCCTTCACTAACCGAGGGGCTTTGACTGCATTGCTGGACCATCTTCCAGTGATGCTTCATATCCTCTATCTTTATTTATTTTCTTGCCTGGAAATGAGTAAAGGAGGTCCCCGTGTTACAGACAACCCGACTTACTGACACCCTGTGCTTAAGAACAGGCTCCCAAGGCTTTTTGTATGAGTTTGTTATTTTCTGTTTGAATTAAAAGAAAGATCACAATAGTTTCTTTAACTTATTTTTTATAATACAGGGGTTTTATTATTATTATTATTATTATTATAGTATTACACTGTATTACTATTACCACATATGAGCCATTATAATATTATTATTATTATTATTATTATTATTATTATTATTATTATTATTGGATCCGAGTTACATACAAATCCGGTTTGAAGACATTCTCAGGAACCTATCTTTTCCATAACCCAGGGGACCGCCTATAATCTATCTATAGTGGCAAGCCATCTACTGTATATTCAGAAGCATGTGTATTTATTATCATCCTTATTAATCTACAACCAGCTAAGCAAAAATGTATAAGTGACTTTAACCAGCACCGTGGAGCCCTATATAAGACTTCCAAATATGTTTTAGTTTAAAAGTCAGGTCAAGTGTTTCTGTTACTTCAGTGTTTGTTGACTTAGCTTAAAGCGATATGGAAGGTTTACTAGGTATGTAATATACTTGTGTATTTATTTACTTTTTATGTATTTTTGTTTGATTAAGAAGTGATTAAAAGCTGTTTTTACTGCCTAAAATCATACAAATAGTCCCCGTGTAAGTCGGCCCACTGCAGCGTATGTAGACACAGACACTGCAGCGCTCTATGTGCTGTGTTGTGTCTTAGCCTATCAGAGACCTTGTCTCAGAAAACATGCTGCTGAGATGTGTTCCTTGATAGGTTAGGATACTACACTGCACATACAGCTTTACAGAGTCTGTGTCTACATACACTGCAGTCGGCAGATCCATACAGGGACTATTTGTTTAATTTTAGGCAGTAAAACAGCTTTAAATGGCTACTTATTAAAAACAAATTAAAATTGAATATATACACAGGTATATTACATATTTAGTAAAATTCAGAATCCTCCTATAACCCTTTAATATTTATTTTCCATGAAAAAAACAAGTTTTTGTTTTCATTTTTCAAAAACGTGGGCCTAGAATTTTCCATCAAATTCCATAAATGATGATATCTCTTGGGATCAAACATAATTTTCCCTCTCATGTTTGGATATAATATAAATATTAAATCTTCCTGAGAACTGAAGCTTGCTGTAATGGGAAAGAGACCTACCTACTGGCAATTCCATTTTATCCTATGTACTACCTAGAACCCTTACCCAAACACATATATTAAACTATTTTAAAGAATTAAATACTTGGGCAATATGTTTTTTAGGGGTGCAAGTATTTGATAAAATGATGTCTTCATACTTATTTAATACTGGAGAAAAATATTGCATTAATAATTATCACTTTCTTCTTCTTCTGTGTGATAAAGGCTTTCATTCCATGATTCCTATAAGAAAAAAACAGAGTGAAGTTCACTTGTAAATCACCATTGAGCTATCACATCATACATGTAAATCTAACTTCGAAAAATGCCATCCGGGCGCTTGAATATCCCAAATATTTTAAATCCTGATTACCTGTCGCATAACTATTTTGGAAATCGCATCACATGCCTCCAGTAACAATATCTGATCTTGTTAAAGTTTACTTGAAGTGCCCAAAATTAAAAATACAAACAAACCTACTGGTACTTTCAATCCTCCATTAAGGTAGAAAAATACCTCATAAACGCCTGTATGATCAAATCCGACACACCTATGAGCCGGGTATTTCCTGAACTCCACTATCTAAAATATAAGCATGGTGTCCTTATAGACCAAAGCTTAACCCGTTACTATGTGGGTCCCTAAGGACCTCCATTGCACCTAATATCAACTCCTATACCATGGGGGTTCCTATGTACCCCATGGTATTCTAAACTATAACCATGGGGATTCCTTTGCACCCCATGGAATCTAATATTAATCCCTAAACCATGAGGATCCCTACAAACCCCCATGATATTCAAAACTATAACCATAGGGCGCCTATGATCATATATATAGTTGTCAGTGTATGTAACGTTTGCAATGTTGGTCACGCTTTTGCCTGCGTGCCTTGCGAAGTGAGGCGAGTCCTTGACACACGTACCACTTAAGCTTCTTCATCCCTTGTGCAGCAAGGTTCGCAAGGCGAGCCGTTGCCGCACGTGGGACTTAGGCTGCAATGAGAACATTTTACTGCAAGGCTTTCAGTCGAGGCACACAGGACTTAGGCTGCAATGAGCGCCAAAGGCGCTTATTGCTCTGCGAGCCTCGCGAAGCAAGGCAAGCAGTTGAAGCATGCAGTTCGTTCAAACTGTAACTACAAAAAAACAAGAAAAATAATTATAACACTCACACACATCACAAGAAGAGCCAGGAAGCCCAGGAGTAAAGTTGCAAACGAATTGGAGCCATATTTGCCGTTTTCCATTGCTCGAAAATTGGCTAGGCGAGGGGAAAAAATGGCGGAAGAAAAACGTAAAAATTCTGAAACAGGATGAAAACGAAGCTCTACAACGTCAGGCACGCAGAAATTAGAAAATACACAATGGTGAAAACAGTAACACTTACCACTAACAATGCCAGGCATGAAGGACTTTGAAATAAAACCAACGAGGACCAAAAGACTCACATTCTATGCCAACAAGCGTTGCCAGCCTTACAATTTAATTCCCATTAATTTTGACGAGCAATTTCCTAGTATTAACATAATATTAACCCCTATACCATGGTTGTACCTATGAACCCTTGTAGTATATTATACTATAACTATTATGGTGCTTATGGACCACATGGCTCCTTTCCTACCACCACAGGGGTCCATATGGGTTAACTTTTCAGTGCAGTCCAGAGCTCAAGGAAAAACTGCTATCAATTACTGTCTTCACCATGTGGCAGTAGGCAGGAGGACTTTGTTATGTAAACAGATTTAAAACTTAATTAAAAATATATATAACTTTAACATACATCTGGTGCACTTTCATACCACGAAGAGCACTTAAACAGAGCCATAGAATAGCTCCACAAATTTGCTTTTCATATGTCCCACAGCTATGAGTGAGCCTTGCAGGAGCCATGGAGTGGCCAATGTCCTACACCCTCAGTCCAGAAGTCAGCCACAGCAGTTTTTATAATAAATGTTGCAGTTGCCAAGCTCAAACTGATGGATCCAAGCTCTTAGATCAGTTGTTATACATCCTAGACATCTAATAAGATGATATATAGTCTAATGTAGCAGTGATGGGGTTAATGATGTACTCTAAGTATGAACATAACCTGCCCCTCTTCTCTGATGTGCAGGATAATATGCATTATGTCATGTGTCCCCCACAGGAGTGGGAAGTAACAGGTGGGCTTATCTCATGATTTTACCTAGTTAAAATCAATTCTATTTCTGAAGTAAAAAGGCAAATATGAATGTGAAATCTCAGCGTGAGCTGAACCCCCATGGGTGGGTGAAAGGACAATGTTGTGTCAGCTGAGTAGGGGGTATGGATCGTGTATCCATGGCAACTGCTGACAGAGGCCACGTCATCAAGCATTTCACTAGAAATTACATATTGACAGTGATTTAAATACAAAAATAATTGAGAGCAAATACTGTAATACCAGTCACAATTGTGGGCGAGAAGCTAAGTGTTACAGCAATTTTTCATGGCTTGTTATTTTGTTGCTAAGCAGTCTCCGGCTGATAGAGGAGCGGCTCCTGATAGCAGTCAGGCAATAGTGTGTATAACACACAGATACAGGGGAGGACATTTCCTGGGAGCTTGGGAGCTAGGGCACCTAAAATTTGTACTGAATATTTTTTCCATAGTATAATGCATCTCTAAGAAGGGCTTCCTTCCAGACTCCTAGAAAGCAGCTTGTATATTTTTGTCTGCCAGAGTAAATATATATACACACACACATATATATATATATATATATATATATATATATATATATATATACCGTATATACTCGTATAAGCTGAGTTTTTCAGCTCTTTTTTTAAGGCTAAAAAGTGCCCCCTCAGCTTATACTCGAGTCACTTCCCCCCCCCCCCCCCTTGTCTCTCTAACCCCCCTGTGTCTCTCTACCCCCCCTGTGTCTCTCCCCCCCTGTCCTCATCCCCCCCATCTCATTCTAAACCCCTAAATACCTCCCCCTCTCCCTTTCCCCTCACTTACCTGTTTCTGCTCCGGCCTCTGCTCCTTCTTGACCCGGCGCGCATGTGACGTCACATGCGCGCCACGTCATTAGCATATACCGTGTGCCGGCTCCCGGTATATGCTAATGACGTGGCGCGCATGTGACGCCACATGCGCGCCGGGTCAAGAGGGAGCGGAGGCCGGAGCAGAAGCAGGTAAGTGAGGGGATAGGGGGAGGTATTTAGGGGGTTTAGAATGAGGAGGGGGGTTGAGGTTGAGGAGGGAGGTTGAGGAGGTGGTTGAGGATGGGGGGTTGAGGATGAGGATGGGGGGGTTGAGGATGAGGATGGGGGGTTGAAGAAGGAGGATGAGGATGGGAGGGTTGAGGGGGGTTGAGGAGGGAAGTTGATGATGGGGGGTTGAGGAGGAGGTTGAGGATGAGGAGGGAGGATGAGGATGGGGGGGTTGAGGAGTGAGGTTGAGGAGGGGGTTGAGGAGGGAGGTACAGGAGTGAGGTTGAGGAAGGAGGATGAGGAGGAAGGTTGAGGATGAGGAGGGAGGTTGAGGTTGAGGAGGGGGGTTGAGGATGGGGGGGTTCTGGAGGGAGGTTGAGGAGAGGGGTTGAGGATGGGGGGGTTGAGGATGAGGAGGGAGGATGAGGGTGTGGGGGTTGAGGAGGAAGGATGACGAGGGAGGTTGAGGATGAGGAGGGAGGTTGAGGATGAGGAGGGGGGTTGAGGTTGAGGAGGGGGTTGAGGATGGGGGGTTGAGGAGGTAGGTTGAGGATGAGGAGGGAGGTTGAGAATGAGGAGGGTGATAAGGGGGGAAGAGACACAGGGAAGGGAGAGGGGGTTAGAGACACAGGGAAGGGAGAGGGGAGAAGAGAAACGGGAGAGAGAGGGGTGACACAGAGGGCACAAGAGGGACACAGGGGGCAGCACATTTCCCACCCTCGGCTTATACTCGAGTCACTCATTTTACCCAGTATTTTGTGGTAAAATAGGTGCCTCGGCTAATACTCGGGTCGGCTTATACTCGAGTATATACTGTATATATATATTTATATATATATATATATATATATAGTAAATAAATAGTTCATTTGTGTTTGCATTTGAATGTCTAAAACAAGTTAAGAAAATTGTTTGCCCAGAGTCGTTCGAAATACCGTTATTACACTGCATTCTAGGAACCTTGG
Source organism: Discoglossus pictus (assembly GCA_027410445.1). Taxonomy (NCBI): domain Eukaryota; kingdom Metazoa; phylum Chordata; class Amphibia; order Anura; family Alytidae; genus Discoglossus; species Discoglossus pictus. The sequence continues at coordinate 557,692,606 of CM050163.1, forward strand.
CAGGGACATGCAAGGTGCCCAAAAAGGCTTCACTCTTGCCATCCATAACCTTTTGAAACCTAGCTTCCCTTAAGCATATGCCTGCTGTATCACACAGCTTTGAGCAAAGCTAAGGTTGGATTATACACAAGCTAGGAAACCTACCCACATGCAGCTGTTTCAAGGTTACTGCCTCTCATCAGCGTGGGACCGGTTCCTTAGTATGTGTTATGATTTTTTTTTGAGGAGGTAGTTTACTACAGCAATCATTTAAGTTATGGTGGGCAATAAAGCAATAGAAGCCTCCACCGTATAGCAGTACAGTATATAAATAGTACATTTGTTTTCACATTTGAAAATCTAAAACAAGCTAAAAAAAACTTTTTTCATGCCCAGAATTTTGAGAAATACAGATATTGCACTGCATTGTGGGACCCTTGGCAGGGACATGTGCCCACAAAGGCTTCGCTCTTGCAATCCATAACTATTTCAAACATGGCTTCCCTTAAGTATATGCCTGCTGTATAACACTCATATATATATATATATATATATATATATATATATTTACATAGTTACATAGTAATTTAGGTTGAAAAAATACTTTAGTCCATCAGGTTCAACCTTTTTAGATCTCCTCTGATCTGCAAAACGTGGATTTATTGTTAAATGATCCAGGAAAGAAAACAGAAAAAAAAAAAACAGTAAAACTTTGCCAATTGTCTCAACAGGGAAAAAATATATAAAATTCCTTCCTGACCCCAGATACTGGTGATCGGATTCATCCCTGGATTAATACTCCCTCTCTATTTATCCAGGATAGCCCTTAATGCCCTTTTTATTTAAAAATATATCCAATCCCTTTTTAAAGTTATCTATCAAATCTTCTGTCACCATCTCCTTTGGTAGAGAATTCCACAGATTAACCACCCTTACTGTGAAGAACCCTTTTCTTTCTTTAAGGTGAAATCTTTTTACTTCTAATATCAAAGCATGTCATCGTGTCAGTTGAAAACCTTTTGGCACAAAAGTTAACTTCACAAAGCCTTGTATTGACCCTGGATATATTTATATAAGGTAATCATATCCCCTCTTAGACGCCTTTTTTCTAGAGCAAATAAGTTTAATTTTGTTAGTCTTTCTTCATAACTTACAGCCTTAATAAATTGCTATTCGGCAAATTGAAAAGGGCTCTATTTAAACACATAGCCTATTTTTTTACAGAAGTTTTTAGTTAGTGAAGACCTTGCTTTTGGATAAAAGCTCACTAACTGAAAACTTCTGTAAAAAATATATGCTATGGGCTTAAATAGAGCCCTTTTCAATTTGCCGAATGGCAATTTAATAAGGCTGTTAGCCCCTCCATTCCCTTTATTAGGTTTGTTGCCCTACTCGGTACATTTGCCAGCTGTAAAATGTCCTTTTTATGTAGTGGTACCCAAAATTGTACTCCATATTCCAAATGAGGGCATACTTGGGATTTGCATAGGGGGAGAATTATATTTGCTTCCCTTGCTTCTATACCCTTCTTAATACATGCTAATATTTTATTTGCCTTTGCAGATGCTGCTTGGCATTGAGCACTGTTACCGAGGAGGTTGTCCACAAGCTCCCAAATCCCTTTCAATATCTGATACCCTAGATTTGCTCCATTAAGATTATAAATTGCATGGCTATTTTTCCTTCCCAGATGCATAACTTTACATTTATTCATATTCATCTGCCACTTAGATGCCCATTCCTCTAATTTATGCAAATCCCTTTGGAGGGAAAGTACATCATTTTCTGATTTAATTACCTTGCACAACTTTGTGTCATTGGCAAAAATGGAGACACCACACTCTAATCCTACTTCCAAGTCATTAATAAATATGTTAAAAAGGAGGGGACCTAATACTGAGCCCTGAGGAACCCCACTTACCACATTAGTCCAATCGGAGTATGTTCCATTTACAACAACCCTTTGCTTCCTGTCTTTTAGCCAGCTCTCAATCCATAAGCAAATATTTATGAAAATTCCTGTATCCCTAATTTGCTCAATAGTCTCCCATGTGGCACTGTATCAAAAGCCTTTGCAAAATCCAAATAGACTACATCCACTGAGTTGCCTTGATCCAAGTTCCTACTAACCTCCTCATAGAAACTAATTAGGTTTGTTTGACATGACATATCCTTCATAAATCCATGTTGGCTCCTTCTTGAATAGACATATTCCTGTATATTATCCCTTATTAACCCTTCTAAAAGCTTTTCCACTACCGAAGTGAGACTTACTGGTCTATAATTCCCCGGCTTTGCTCTTGCTCCCTTCTTAAATATTTGTATCACCTCTGCCTTTCTCCAGTCATCCGGTAGAGACCCTGTGTTGAGTGAATCTTAAAATATTTGATATAATGGTTTTGCTATTATAGAGCCCAGTTCCCTCAGTACCCTTGGATGTATTCCATCAGGAACTGGTGCTTTATTAACTTTTATGTTTTACAACCTCTTTTGGATTTCTTCCTGCGTTAACCAGTTATTTGGTGAAGGTAGTGTAGCCCCATTATGTTGCACTGACCCAACCCTTGTATATACCGAAGAAAAGAACCTATTTAGCTCATCTGTCTTTTCCTGGTCACTAATTATCAGACGGCCTGTGTCACATTGTAATGGTCCTATAGCTTCCTTCCTGCCCTTCTTCCCATTAATATATTAAAAACATATTTTAGTTTTAGTCTTACACTCATTTGCAACTAACTTTTCATTTTTGATTTTAGCCAGTCTAATAGCACTTTTGCAAGCCTTGTTGATTTCCTTGTACTTGCGTAAAGCAGTCTCTGTCCCCTCTTGTTTGTATAATTTAAATGCTTGTGTTTTACTCCTCATCTTCATCTTTAATTCATTGCTAAGCCACACGGGTTGTCATTTAATCCTTCTACTTTTATTTCCACATGGTATATTTTGATGTATGTGTTTTTAGTAAGGATTTAAATGTTGTCCATTTATGTTCAGTGTTTTTACCTATCAGTTCTCTGTCCCAGTCTATACTTTGTATCACTGCCCTTAGACCGTTAAAATCTGCCCTTTTAAAATTAAGAGTTTTTGTTGGCCCCTTACAGTTATGTTTTTTTAATTCAATCTCAAATGAGACTGTGTTGTGATCACTGTTTCCCAAAGGTTGCCCTATTTCAATATTTGATACTATATCAATATTATTTGTGATAACTAAATCCAAGATAGCCTAATTGCTAGTAGGTTCTTATATAACCTGGGTGATCTCTGTGTGTACTTAAGAACCTGCTCCCCTTAGCTGAGCTGCTGGTATCATTTATCCAGTTTATTTCAGGGTAATTAAAATCTCCCATTATTAGAACTTGCCCATGCTTAGCTGCATTTTCAATCTGTAACAATAATTGTATTTACTCGCTTTCAATTATATTTGGGGGTTTATAGCATACTCCTACTAATATTCTTTTAGAATTTACTCATCCGCAATTTAACTCTACCCACAAACATTCAACTTTACCACTAGTTCCACCATAAATATCTTCTCTGACTATAGGCTTTAATTCAGGCTTAAATTCAGGCTTAACATACAGACACATCCCTCCTCCTCTTTTACCATTGCCTCTATCTTTCCTAAATAGGTTGTAAGAATCTAGATTAACAGTCCAGTCATGAGATCACACCACTTTTCACACCATGTTTCAGTAATGCCTATTAAATCCCATTTCTCATTAACTGCTAGTAATTCTCATTCTGCCATTTTTCCTGGCAAGCTTCTGGCATTAGCGAGCATACACCTTATGTTATGAGTCTGGAGTTTAGAAGTGCCTGCCACTGTACTTGAGTTACTTAGCAATACCTCCCTATTGACTGTACTAACCTCCCCCATCTCCTCTCCCATAACTAGTTAATAAGTTCCTTACCTCCTCTACACTTACTACCCCATTACTTGTATCTTGCCCCCATCTACTAGTTTAAAAACTCCTCCAGTCTCTTTACCATCTTTCCCCCTAGCACACATGCTCCCTCATCATTACGGTGCAATCCATTCCTGCTATAGAGATTGTACCCAAATGAGAAGTCAGCCCAGTGCTCTAAAAACCCAAAGCCCTCCTTAAAGCACCACATTTTTAGCCACGCATTAACCTCCCTAAGCTCCTTCTGCCTCCCTGGGCTAGCACGTGGCACTGGTAGTATATCAGAAAATACTACCCTGGAGGTCCTTGCCTTCAGCTTATTACCTAGTTCTATAAAATCATTCTTTAGGACACTCCATCTTCCACTAACTTTGTCATTGGTACCAATATGTACCAAGACCGCCGGTCCATTCCCAGTCCCTCCCAATAATTTGTCTACCCGATCCACAACATGCTGAACCCGAGCACCCGGGAGACAGCAAACTGTTCGATTGCTGGGATCTGGGTGACAAATCACCCTGTCTACTTTCCTAATAATAGAGTCCCCAACCACCGGAACCTGCCTGTTGCTCTGCCTATTCTGCCCTCCCACACCTCCAGTAGAACTGTTCTCCCGGCTTTTAGAGGGAACATCTCTATCTGGCATTGCCATTCCTGAATGGACATCCCCAACAGTTTCACTCAATCTGGCTTATCTGTTGGTGCTTGCCAACTCAGAACTGGCCTCCTTCCTCCTCCTGTCCCCCCTGTTTCCCCTTGTAACTGTAACCCACCTACCTCCCTGAATATCCTCATCAGCCCTAGCTCCATCCTCCATGCTAGGCCCAACTAAACTGTGCTCTGTGAGTACCAACCCCCTTTCCAGTCGAGAAATATCACTAAGTGCTGCAATTCTCCTCTCCAGTTCTCCAATTTGAGTTTCAAGATAGGGAACATGCTCACACCTGTCACAGAGGTATGGTCCCTGGATCATCTGTTCCAGTAGTGCATACATATGACTCATAATTACAGTGGTTACAAAAATGTATAAAACACCACAATGTTCTCCCCCTTTGCACTCCCTCCATATATTTAAACTCCTACACTTATACTACCTTATGCTAGAAGTGTTCGCACCTTACCTTGTTTTTATTGGGTTCTTACTACTCACCTGCTCACTAATCACTGCACAAGTACACAACACACTTACTGTTCAGGAGAAATCACTTGGGAGAGGGTGATTATTCAGGGTTTGAGAACTGGAGAAGGAGGGGGAGGAGCGGGTTAGTGCAGAGTGCTGTACTGCCGCGCTGGTGTGGGTGCGTGCATTTGTCAGCCTTTGTGGGCGCGCACATGACGCCGCGCACGTATCGTGCGCCCAAAAGTGGGGATACCCATGCTATAGATTTGGGCCTTAACTTGTATGTCTATGCCCTTGTCTATGTCTAAGGTTGCACTTTGGCTTCCCTATGCCCCATTCACGTGATTTCCGGCCCAAATCTACTTACCTTCTTATGCTTTCTTATCTTATCTTATAACTACTAAGCAGAGCCTACTGCCGTGGAGATTCTGGCTCCTTTTCTTGCCTGAAAGGACACTCTCATTGCTGGAGAGCTATGGTTCCTCTCACGTTAAGTTATCCCGGCTTCCTTGTGCAATCACACTTGCAAGCCACATAAGCCTTTGCAAGGCTCCTCCGCAATCATGCTTTCATAGTCACACTTGCCTTTGCTAGGTATCATCATACTCGCAAGCCCCACATAAGCCTTTGCTAGTCACCACCGCCATCACTCCTCCTAAGTCCTACACTAGCCCTCTCGCCTAATACACTTTTTCCTCCGCAGTCACTGCTGATCTCGGGGTTACCAGAAGTTCTTTACTCCTCTCTGAGACCCACTTTCAAGTCCCTAGCAACTTCATCTGCTATAGCTTGCTTTTTGCCGAGAAGTGCCGGGTGCTTCCGGACATCAGACCTGCTCAGAGGGCCAGAGGAGTCCCTGCAAGGACTCCTCTGGCCCTCTGAGCAGGTCTGATGTCTGGTAGCACCCGGCACTTCTCGGCATCCCCTCGCCACATTATTCCACTTGTCCGACAGTGGATTCCATAGCTGGAGGGCCATGGTTCTTCTCGCTACCCCGATCCTTCGACCGTTGGTTGACGGCCCTCCCACAAATGCCAGATAACATTCTTTACCTGGCCACATATATACATACACAGTCCAGGCTCACACCTCTAAGACATACACTTTTGGCATAAACCTTTGTATTCATAGTTCACATGATGTCAGATTTTATTGCATATAATTATTGGCGTAAGCAGGGTGTCACAGTATATACACATACAGGAAGACGTGCATAGAATGGTTAGCAGGGAGGAGTATGTATATATCGGGAAATACCTAATACAAGTTTCTTCCTCCAAAATGTTACAATATTCATATGTTTAAAACTATCATAATAATTCGTAATTAGCCTCAGTTTGCTATATTGTAAAAAATTAAGACATGTTTTGATTTACGTAAATAGATATATTATTTGCATATAAATATTAAGCTTTTGATAATATTCTAATATACATTTACAAAGATATTTTATGTTGTGAAATGGTAAGAATTTTATAAGATAAAACCTTTTTCCTTGTCAATGAACAGTAACTCTCGCACACAGATTTCTCATTCTGTCTCAAATGCTTATACCTACTTCTCATAAAGTGTCACATTATATGAGTCTGAGGGTTAGTTAAGAATAATAAGTTGGAAGATTTAGGAGTAACATACAATATTGCTCGTTTACAGCAAGAGTAATGGATTTGTGAAACAACCTTTTAATGGAACTGGTAGTTTCATACAGTTAAGAAATGTAAGCATGCCTGGGAAAGCATAAGGCTATCCTGGGGCTTAATTACGCTAATTTCTTAGGTGGGTAGAATGGGCAGACCAGATAGACCTTTCCTGTTCTTATGTGCTGGTAAATCTGCTTTTGTTAATTAAGCCATACTTTTCAGGTAAATAGAATAGGAAGCTTGATGAGCCATTTTGTTCTTATCAGCCATCAAATCTCTCTCTCTCTCTCTCTCTCTCTCTCTCTCTCTCTCTCTCTCTCTCTCTCTCTCTCTATATATATATATATATATATATATATATATATATATATATATATATTAAATAAAAAGTACATCTGTGTTCACATTTAAATGTCTAAAGCAAGTTAAAAAAAAACATGCTTTCAGCTCAGAGTTTCAAGAAAAACTATTATTACACTGCATTCTGGGAATGTTGAGTAGTTCACCACAACAGTCATTTATAATATGGTGGGCAAAAAAAGCGATAGAAGCCCTTCACCGTACAGTAAATAGAAAGTACATCTGTTTTCACATGTAAATGTCTAAAGCAAGTAAAAAAACCTGCTTCCAGCTCAGAGTTCTGAGAAAAACAGTAATTACACTGCATTCTGGGAAAGTTAAGCTGGGACACACAAATGTGGCCACAAATACCTCGCTCTTCATTCCGTAGCCATTATCAAACATGGCTTCCTTTAAGCTTATGCATGCTGTATTATTACACAGCTTTAATGCAAAGCCAAGGTTGGAATAAACACAGGCTGAGTATCCAATCCATGTACAGCTGTTTCAAGCTTACTGGCTATCATCAGCATGGAGCGGGATGTCAGCCTGTGTTGTGGAAATTATGAGTAGGTAGTTCACCACAACAATCATTTATAATATGGTGGGCAAAAGAGCTAGATAGAAGCAATATATATATATATATATATATATATATATATATATATATATATATCATTATGAATACCGTATGTATACGGTCAGATATATATATACATACATCATGGTTTCCTCAGGCTTGCAGAAATAATTTCCTTTTTATTTTTTTTAATGTGCATTTTTACTGAGAAATCAGATCAAATAGAATTTCTGTATAACAGATTGTCCACATGCTTCTGCATTACTGAAACTTGGTTGCAGGTTAAGGTTGCAGTAAAGCAGGGGTGCCCCCTCATTCAAGTCAATAATAAGGTTTTTGACAGACTACTTGTATTTCCAGTTTGAAGGTAACAGACCTTATAAAGGGTTTATTTTTTTCTTACTGCAAAAATAAAAAAATTCAGATTTCTGCTCTTTTGTCTCTCTGGAATTTGAGCAATGCAGACTAGTGTTCTGTTCTGGTGTTACTCCATGAAGTCATAAAAGCAAAAATAAATAAATTTTGATTTAGATTTTTGTCCTGCACTTTCCTTCAGTATGGCGCACCACACTACCCATATCAAACTTTAAACTGCTTCAAACTCTGTTGGTGCAATCAGTTGGGCCACTGAGTACACACAGCTTTCACTTTTTCTACAGGTTTCAATTTTATGCTACGGAGGAAGTTCTCAATTCAATATTAATACATTTTTTTGGTGCAATAATTTGAAAATGCAACTCTAAAATACATTCCTTTTTTATTCTCTCTTATTCCTATTATAAATACACATTTTATGGCAATTAAGAATAACTACAGTGCCTTGCAACAGTATTCACCAGCCCCTCCCCCCCTTCCCTCTTGGAATTTTTCGTGTTTTGTTGCCTCACAACCTGGAATTAACATGGATTGTTTGAGGATTTGCATCATTTAATTTACAGAACATGCCCACAACTCTGAAGATGTTTTTTTTTATTGTGAAGCAAACAACAAATAGGACAAAATAAAGGTCAATGTGCATAACTATTCACCATGCTAATGTCAATACTTTGTAGAGCCACCTTTGGGATTTTTGCCTATTCCTCCTTGCAAAACTGCTCCTACTCCTTCAAGTTGGATGGTCTGTGCTTGTGAACAGCAATCTTTAAGTCTGACCACATATTTTCTATTGGATTGAGGTCTGGGCTTTGACTAGGCCATTCCAACGCATTTACATGTTTCCCCTTAACACTCAAGTGTTGCTTTAGCATTGTGTTTGGGGTCATTGTCCTGCTGGAAGGTGAACCTCCGTCCTAGCCTCAAATCACGCACAGAGTGGTACAGGTTTTGCTCAAGAATATATCTGTATTTAGCACCATCTATCTTTCCCTCAACTCTGACCAGTTTCCCAGTCCCGGATGCCGATGGTGTTCTTTGGGTGATGTGATGTGTTGGGTTTGCGCCAGACATTGAGTTTTCTTTGATGGCCAAAAAGTTAAATTTTTATTCTCATGAGACCAGAGCACATTACTCCATAAATTTTGGGACTCTCCCACATGCCTTTTCGCAAAGTCAAAACTTGCCATTTAGTTTTTTGCTGAAAGTAATGGTTTTCTACTGGCCACTCTGCCATAAAGCCCAACTCTATGGAGTGTACGGCTTGTCGTCCTGTGTACAGATACTCCAGTCTCTGCTGTGGAACTCTGCAGCTCCTCCAGGGTTACCTTAGGTCTCTGTGCTGCCTCTGTGATTAATGCCCTCCTTGCCCCGTCCGTGAGTTTTGGTGGGCGGCCATCTCTTGGCAGGTTTGCTGTTGTGCCATGTTCTTTCTATTTGGTTATGATAGATTTGATGGTGCTCCTGGGGATTATCAAAGATTTGATATTGTTTTATAACTTAACCCTGACTTGTACTTCTCAACAATATTGTCCCTTACTTGTTTGGAGAGTTCCTTGGTCTTCATGGCAGTGTTTGGTTATTGGTGCCTCTTGCTTAGGTGTTGCAGCCACTGGTGTATATGTAATGACAGATCATGTGACACTTAGATTGCACACAGATGGACATCATTTCACTAATTATGTGACTTTTGAAGGTAATTGGTTGCACCAGAGCTTTTTATGGGCTTCATAACAAAGGGGGTGAATACATATGCACATGCCAATTTTCTGTTTTCTAAAAAATAGTTTTATGTATATATTTTTCTCATTTCACTTCACCAACTTAGACTATTGTGTTCTGATCCATCACATACAATTCAGATTAACAAAACATTGAACTTAAGGCTGTAATGTAATACAATAGGTAAAAAGTCAAGGGGGTGATGGCACTGTACTTCTTTTTCAGCCGGAAAGCATTATTTAATAGGGTTAATGCCCATCTTAAAATTTTAGTTCAAAATGTCACAACCTACAATGATGATGGAGTATAGAGGATCCTAGTCCTCTTATCTCCTGTAGGTTTTAGACCTAAGATTTGGGTGACTCAGACCAATGGACCTTCCTTGCGGATGCAAGAGCATAAGTCCCAGCTTTTGGTAGTGTGCCTGGGAAAACCTGGAAGGGAGTCAGAAACGATCTCCTCTGCCAGCATATGCCCCTGGGTCAATAATACACCTGCACACAAAGTCTTGATGAAAATTATGAACAACTTCTTTATTTTTACACAAGTATTTAAACAACTCACAAAAACAGTACAGGGAGTGGCTACCCCTTTGTCCAACCCTTATCTTGCTCTTGGCCAATGGGGTAATCTCCAGAGTAACTTGATTACCTCTAGCCAATGGACTAGAGGTAAGCTCTGGGAACTTCCAGACCCCTCCCCTGGGCCGCCCACTAGGTGTGGCTAACAGAGTCATTTGGGCGCTGGTAGTCAAGAGAGACACATCTCTTTGCTATGGCCCAGGCCCCTGGATCTGGGCTAGGGAGACCCCAGAGGCCCCCTGGATAGATGGTGCCCCTATGTCTGTTGGGACCCTATTGTTCCTGACTTAAGTATGTGTACTTAAAGGATTAACCTTGGTGGCCAGCTGGGGTCCTTCTCCTGTTGCAAGATGTATGTGGCAATGTATCCAGCATGACTACCCCATACTATCATATACATATGTGTACATATTCCACACACTGTCAGTCTATTTAAGTACAAGCGTAAAAGCGCACCCCACATAAAACCACCTAATGTCCTCATAGTATAGGGGATTGGGGCAGGGTTTCCACATCAATCCATCTCATGCATTATGATGACTTTTATTGATGGTGATGGGATCCCTGCTCATTTCCTTAGACAATAATCATAATAATATAACAGTATAACTGTATAACAGTATCACAGGGTGTCTGGGAGCCCCAAACCTTTTGTTCCTCCCCATGGCAACAGCATGTGGAAGACCACCCAGCCCAAAATGGCCACCGCTGCCAGTCACAAAATGGCCCCAGCATAGTTCACGCCAAATCCAATATGGCCACTGGCTGATTCATGACACAAAAGTCTAAGCATTGGCTTTTATCTTTTAGGAATATAGGTAGTTAGAATATCTGTATTTGCCAACTAAAGTGATGACTCGCCTTCTAAACATAGACATATAAGTGGTATTATTATGAATACCGTATGTATACGGTCAGATTTACTTTTCCACCACACACTAAATAACATTTTGTTGTGGTGTGTGTTTTTTTTTTTGTATTGCACAATCAATTTAACATAAAGACAACCAATAGGTTACATAGTCCAACAAGTATGTCGAATTAGATTTGCAAAGGGAACGGTTTGGAAGCATTTTTAAAAAGGAGACTTGTTTAAGATGAGCCTTAAAATCGGTGAGATTAGGGAATTTTCTGACATTGTGCAGTAAGGTTTTATCCAAGTAGGAGCTCTAGAGCCGTATGGAACAGTGATGAGACATCCTGAGCAGAGCAAAGACTGGGCATTAGCGACAGATGAGAAGACAGATATAAGTAGGATTTGATGAGTGAAAAGTCTTGAAGAACAGAATGGGAGTTTTAATTTTCCTAGTGGAGGGGCAAAACATACATATTTTTGCTGTGTTCCTGAGGAAATATGCCATGTTTTTGCAATGGATTGGATGGAGAGAAGAATGGTAGAGACAAATAAAGAATGAAACATAAGCAGTGCCACTTCTCTTGATAGGGAAGAGAAGAGGGTTAGATTTGGTAGGAAATAAAGGAGTTCTATTTTTATCACAAGTTTAAAACTACGGAGGGTCATCCAGATTACAAGTGCCTTGACCATTCTGCCACCTTCTCTGAAGGTGTAATGAAAAGTAGAGTTGTGTGTCATAAGCATAGAGATTATGTTTGAAACCAAAGGAAATTATGTTTTCACCAAGGGACAGGGTGAAAACAGGAGAATAAGGCCCAAGCCAGTCTCCTGGAGCAGACCAAGAGAAAGATTGGTGGATGATGAGATATTGAAGAAAGACACTGAAAATATGATTAGTGAGATATGAAAGGCTTCTTTTGTACTTTAGGCTTCTGTTGTATGTTTTTAGTGTCCTTAAAAACCTGGGACTCTTGTAGCCCTTTAAGTGTCTGGTAAGGGTTTTCTCTGCTCTTGTTGTAGGTTGAGTTCACATGTAAGGATTTGTATCCCTGTTAAGTTATTGTAGAGATTTACGAGAACCTATAGCATGTACAGTAACTATTATGGGAGCCAAATAATAGTATTTTAGGTAAGATCTCCTATAGCAGAAGGGAACAATTTTATATGTAGTCATCATTTGTAAGGCTTTGCTGCGGGTGGAATGAAATATGGACTTTAGTACTTAATTTGAGTTATTCACTTGTAAGATTTTACATAGCCTTATGTCTTTCTCTCATGCCATTTTCTCTCCTAAATCTCTGTGTGTGTGTGTGTGTGTATATATATATATATATCACATATATAGTTGTGAGCATACGAGTTGTAGCTAACGCTTGCGGGTTCGCGCAGCTGCTGGCAAGGAGCACAAAGCGAGGGACTCAGTTGCTGGCATGGAACGCCGAAGGCGCTCCTTGCTAGCAACTGAGGCCCTCGCAAATTTTACGTGAAACAAAATACGAGACACGTTACGACCCATTACGACCTCGCAAAAAATGGCCGCAACACGCTCACATCAAAACATCAAAAATACAACAAATACATAAAAAGCTTACCTTCAGCAAGAGGGAGCATCCAGGACCTCGAAAACTAAAGTTACACCTCAATTTATCTAAAATTAAAGCAGTTTAGACACTAAAAAATTCTCTAAGCCAGAGAAAATATATATATATATATATATATATATATATATATATATATGTATGTATATACTGTATAAGCCTGACTCACAGTTCACATTCTCTATCATGCTTTCTATCCTCTGACTCCCCAATGCAAGTTATTAGTTACCTTTGCCAAAGATGTTTCTCTGGAGTGAAAGGAGCAGAAGCAAGAATATAAAGGAACAAGAAGAGAGAGTTGAGAACAATGGAGTAAACTTGAGAAGACTACCTGTACAAGAATTTTGGGGCAAAATAGAGTAGTTACAAGGCTCTGAAGAGTCAAGGAGAGCCTTTTTGAGAATACGTGCGGCCTTGACATATTGACTGCAAGAATAAGGTGTGAGAGGAGGTGATTTATCAGAATAGGTGGCAGACTTGGGGCCATATTAAATTCCAAACCCGTAGCGGCATCGGTACACCCGCAAAGCCCGCAGGCTTGAAAGTTACAGAGCTATTACATTCAACCATGCTGTGACCAAGGGGGCAGAGACGCAAACCCGTAAGCCATTCTTGTGCACGTTACATGTGCGGCGGTGAACATGATAGTACCATAGTAGTTACATAGTTACAAAGTAATTTAGGTTGAAAAAAGACTTTTAGTATATCAAGTTCAACCTTTTTAGATCTCTGATCTGCAATATGCTGATTAATTGTTAATTAATTATTAATTGATCCAGAGTAAGGGAAACAAAAAATAAACCCCAGTGAAACTTTGCCAATTTTCTCAAAAGGGAAAAAAATATAAAATTCCTTCCTGACCGCAGATACTGGCGATCAGATTCCTCTCTGGATCAATACTCCCTGTCTTATTATCCAGGATAGCCTTGAATGCCCTTTTTATTAAAAAATATATCCAATCCCTTTTTAAAGTTATCTATTGAAAGTTATCCTTTGGTAGAGTATTCCACAGATTAACCACCCTTACTGTGAAAAAACATTTTCTTTCTTTTAGGTGAAATCTTTTTAATTCTAATATCAAAGGATGCCACCGTGTCAGTTGAAAACCACTTGGCACAAAAAATTAACTCGACAAAGCCTTGTATTTACCCTGGATATATTTATATAAGGTAATCATATCCCCTTAGACACCTTTTTTTCTAGAGAAAATAAGTTTCATTTGGTTAGTCTTTTTTCATAACTTAAGCCCCTCCATTACCCTTATTAGTTTTGTTGCCCTTCTCTGTACTTTTTCCAGCTCTAAAATGTCCTTTTTGTGTAGTGGAGCCCAAAATTGTACTCCATATTCCAAATGAGGGCGTACTAGGGATTTGTATAGTGGCAGAATTATATTTGCTTCCCTTGCTTCTATACCTATGTATATGTATATGTGTATATATATACACATATATATATATATATATATATATATATATATATATATATATATATATATACAGGGAGTGCAGAATTATTAGGCAAGTTGTGTTTTTGAGGATTAATTTTAAAATTGAACAACAACCATGTTCTCAATGAACCCAAAAAACTCATTAATATCAAAGCTGAATATTTTTGGAAGTAGTTTTTAGTTTGTTTTTAGTTTTAGCTATTTTAGGGGGATATCTGTGTGTGCAGGTGACTATTACTGTGCATAATTATTAGGCAACTTAACAAAATACAAATATATACCCATTTCAATTATTTATTTTTACCAGTGAAACCAATCTAACATCTCAACATTCACAAATATACATTTCTGACATTCAAAAACAAAACAAAAACAAATCAGTGACCAATATAGCCACCTTTCTTTGCAAGGACACTCAAAAGCCTGCCATCCATGGATTCTGTCAGTGTTTTGATCTGTTCACCATCAACATTGCGTGCAGCAGCAACCACAGCCTCCCACACACTGTTCAGAGAGGTGTACTGTTTTCCCTACTTGTAAATCTCACATTTGATGATGGACCACAGGTTCTCAATGGGGTTCAGATCAGGTGAACAAGGTGGCCATGTCATTAGATTTTCTTCTTTTATACCCTTTCTTGCCAGCCACGCTGTGGAGTACTTGGACGCGTGTGATGGAGCATTGTCCTGCATGAAAATCATGTTTTTCTTGAAGGATGCAGACTTCTTCCTGTACCACTGCTTGAAGAAGGTGTCTTCCAGGAACTGGCAGTAGGACTGGGAGTTGAGCTTGACTCCATCCTCAACCCGAAAAGGTCCCACAAGCTCATCTTTGATGATACCAGCCCAAACCAGTACTCCACCTCCACCTTGCTGGCGTCTGAGTCGGACTGGAGCTCTCTGCCCTTTACCAATCCAGCCACGGGCCCATCCATCTGGCCTCACTCTCATTTCATCAGTCCATAAAACCTTAGAAAAATCAGTCTTGAGATATTTCATGGCTCAGTCTTGACATTTCAGCTTGTGTGTCTTGTTCAGTGGTGGTCGTCTTTCCGCCTTTCTTACCTTGGCCATGTCTCTGAGTATTGCACACCTTGTGCTTTTGGGCACTCCAGTGATGTTGCAGCTCTGAAATATGGCCAAACTGGTGGCAAGTGGCATCGTGGCAGCTGCATGCTTGACTTTTCTTAGTTCATGGGCAGTTATTTTGCGCCTTGGTTTTTCCACACGCTTCTTGCGACCCTGTTGACTATTTTGAATGAAACGCTTGATTGTTCGATGATCACGCTTCAGAAGCTTTGCAATTTTAAGAGTGCTGCATCCCTCTGCAAGATATCTCACTATTTTTGACTTTTCTGAGCCTTTCAAGTCCTTCTTTTGACCCATTTTGCCAAAGGAAAGGAAGTTGCCTAATAATTATGCACACCTGATATAGGGTGTTGATGTCATTAGACCACACCCCTTCTCATTACAGAGATGCACATCACCTAATATGCTTAATTGGTAGTAGGCTTTCGAGCCTATAAAGCTTGGAGTAAGACAACATGCATAAAGAGGATGATGTGGTCAAAATACTCATTTGCCTAATAATTCTGCACTCCCTGTATATATATATATATATATATATATATATATATATATATATATATATATATATACACAGATGCTGCTTGTCATTGAGCACTGTTACCTAGGTGGTTGTCCACAAGCTCCCAAATCCCATTCAATATCAGATACCCCTAGATTTGCTCCATTAAGATTATAAATTGCATGGCTATTTTTCCTTCCCAGATACATAACTTTATATTTATTCATATTAAATCTCATCTGCCATTTAGATGCTCATTCCTCTAATTTATGCAAATTCCTTTGGAGGGAAAGTACATCATTTTCTTATTAAATTACCTTTCACAACTTTGTATCATCAGCAAAAATGGAGACACCACACTCCAATCCCACTTCCAAGTCATTAATAAATATGTTAAAACGGAGGGGAACTAATACTTTATCCTGAGGAACCCCACTTACCACATTGGTCAAACACATAGTTACTGGTTTAGATGGAGTCAATGGTAAAATAGATCGTCATTATTACGTCACTAAAAAATGGAGTTTAGATCTCAATCACTAAAAGGGGTTTCAATTACGAGTTTCGATCAGACCCACATTCCAGAAATAATGCAATATTAATAAATCAGTAAATATGATATTTTAGTCCATGCGAGTTCCATTATATGTATTAACACATTAATTGCCGGGATTGATATAACACGGAAATTAAACATTAATAAAAGTATTTTATATTGCAGATTTGCAAGCTTGAGAATGTTGTGCTATTAATACTTAATATCACTTTCCCTTTAAATTTTAAGTACAGTTGTGTGTTGATATTTGCATTTAACCCCCCTGGGGTGCCTCTCTAGTACTCGTAGGCTTTTTGGCTCCATTTGCGAGTTACGGGTTTGAACACCAGTGGATTCGTAGAAATTTAATAGCGATTTGCAGACGTAACTTTTACGGGATTGACAGATCAAAGGCTTTGCGCCAATGGAATTCCGATTTCGACAGCCCTTATGGTTTTTTTACGCATGTAACCTGCAGAACATTTGTTACATAGTTACATAGTTACATAGTTACATAGTTACATAGTAATTAAGGTTGAAAAAAGACTTTCAGTCCATCAAGTTCAACCTGTTAAGATCTCCTCTGATCTGCAATATGCGGATTAGTTATTAATTAAATTATTGATTAAATAATTATTAATAGTATAGTATTGGAGAATGAATAAAGAGTTAGTCCATCAAGTTCAACCTTTTTAGATCTCTATTGATCTTTTTAATTTGGACTATTTATTATTATTGTTAATTGTTAATTATTGTTAATTGATCCAGAGGAAGGCAAACATAAAAAAAACCCCATTGAAACTTTGCCAATTGTCTCATAAGGGGGAAAAAAAGCAAAATTCCTTCCTGACCCCAGAAACTGGCGATCAAATTTCTCCCTGGATCAATATTCCTTCGCTAGTTATCTAGGATAGCCTTGAATGCCCTCTTTATTCAGAAATATATCTAACCCCTTTTTGAAGTTGTCTATCGAATTCGCTGTCACCACCTCCTTTGGTAGAGAATTCCACAGTTTAACCACCCTAACTGTGAAGAACCCTTTTCTTTGTTTAAGGTGAAATCTTTTTTCCTCTAACCTCAACGGATGTCCTCTTGTCAGTTGAAAATCTCTTGCTAAAAATTAAAAATTTGTGTGTAACTGTAAGAGGCCAATTTAATAGCCGTAAGTCTAGCGGGCTCCGTTACGGGCTACTGGTTTTCACGTTGGGGGAATTTCATAGGGCTGTTGGTTCATTAGTTGTAGGAAACAGGATCAAAAGGAGGAGCAGTAGGTGATTAGGTAAGACAGACTCCTCTGTAATAGAGGAGAAGGAGCAGAGGTGAGGGGTGTAGGAGTTCTGAGCAGAGTGTCAAAAAAGATAATGGTTGGCATGGGATACATTTTTACATGGTAATAAAAGGATAAACAGGTTTGCTTTGTCTGGTAAAGAGAAGTTGAAGTAGGACAGAATAAATGTATAATGGAGGAAATCAGTGAGTGAGATTTTCTCCATAAGTAATTTGAAGGGCGTGTACAGTATCTCTTATTCTTCCAAGGTCTTTGGGAATCTTGTTAGATTCTATTATGCCATGTTTCCTATCAAATACTAAGACTTTTTAAACCAAAATCTGGTTGTCTCTTCCTGTAGGCATGGACTGGGTCTTGGTTGAATCTTGCTGCAGGACAATGCTTCAAAGTGTAGCTCCAAAAAGTGCAATATACACTAGAAGTATCTTAAAGGCATATTTAAGTTTCATGGAATCTGATAGAGGAGATTCAGTAGTGTATAAAAACATGAAAAATTCCAAAATAAACATTATTAAATTTACCCTTTGCTTTGATACATTTCTTGAGTATGTGAGTAGTATATTTTTAGACTTAACACCCCCTGGAAATCCCTGCTAAAATTAGCATAACATGAATAATTAATTTTAGCCAATCACAGGCAGTTAATATATTGTATTATTCTGTGATGGAAGTTTGTACAGGAAGCTATCATGGGATGTGTAGTCCCCTGGACAAGGAAACAAGGAGGAATCCAGACATTGCTTTACAGATCTCTGCATTGTGCTGCTGTTGGCTTGAAGGTCAGTAAAGGGTTAAAATATGTACCCAAAGGCAATGTTTCTATTGGTAGGTACACTGTGCCTAAGTAAGCAGCTCTGGGGTGTGGAAAACAAGTTGTATATTTAAGTAAAATAAATCTGTATGTGTATAGAATGACTTGATGTAATGCACATTTTTCATATACGCATGTGTGTGTTAGATTAGAAAAGGTAAAAAAAAGGGAAACTTAGATATACTTTTAAGGCATCTTTGTTTGTAAGCGGGTTATACACCTCATGGACCTAAAATAAATAAATAGGATCAATGGGGGCCCTAATACATCCAAATAGAATATCAGTTGTGACTCTCATTTGAAAACATATTAATTATTCTTCTAATCATGACTAATCAATAAAAACTGGATTCTGCCTGCTTTTCTATAGTTACAAGTATATTATATCTTTATTTCAACATTATTAGCACAAGCTTTGTGGAAAATTAGGCTAATGAGAAGGAACAAAGCGTCTGTAGGTCACATGTTTATTGTATCTTAATTACAATGTCATCATTCTGTATGCAATGTTATCTCCATCGAAAGTGGTTATTACTGTACATTTTTTATACCTTGAAGGCATTTCCTTGAATGCAGAATTAGTTTACTTGCTCAGCTATAAGAGAATGATGTTGTAAAGCTGCCCATCTCCAGGAGGTATTATATGAGGATAGGATAACTCTGAGTAAAGTTGTTTCCCTATGTAGGTGGCCTTAATGACATGTGTGTCCTCGCTTTAACCTGAGAGTTTCCTTAGTACTTTCCAAATCTGTGACTGCTGCTATGATTTTGATCTAAGCCCTGGCATTATCTCCATGTACAGCAAATACATTCAGTGTCACCTTGCTTGTAGATTTTGTAAAGAACATGAAAAGGACTCAAAACTCACATTTTTGCTATCATACTTTTTGCTTAAAACTGTGAGAACTAAATATTAATACGACTCGTGCAATGCAGCTAAATGTTCAATAATACTCTGATTCTTATTTAACTGATCAGGGCGGTTGGTAGATTCGTAGTGTTTTATAGTAATTTTCATACCTGGGTTCCTGGGCTGAGCTCTCTGCATGATACAAGGACTGGGTGTTTTTCTGAACATCCTTTTGCATATTAACTGTAAAAAATATTATCTTCCTTTTCTCAGTGGAAAGACTTTGTACATTTTCCAATAAATAGATTGGTATACAATGAAAAAAATTTGTCAAATAGACAATCAGTTTTTTTGCATTTCAAAGTGGATGCTTTACTTAAAAAAAAAGAAAAACCTCTTTAAACTTAATTGAAACTAACAGGAAAGGCACAGAGCACACGTATTTTTGTTCCTTTGAATGGCCACTAAAGGCAACATATGTGCTGTTCCATTAGCGAAGGGGGGAACAATTGTGAAAAGCGCAATGCCAAATCGGGGAGCGCTAAGTGGGGATTTAAAGATCTGAATGAGATTTGGCACTCAAAAAACATTCTTTTTTTGTTTGGTATAGTGGAAAACAGCGCTTTAGTGAATCGGCGCTAAGTGGGGAGAAAAATAGGTTAAATTGAACGATACCCTCCCTTGGATAATCCTCCTGCAATGACCTGCGATGCCGTGATTCTTAACTTTTAACCCTTTTTGGGGGGTGAAGTTTTAAGGACTGATGGGGCACATGGACCCCCATAATGGAATAGGTTTCATGGTAGTGGACCCCAAGGTAGTAGTTTGGGTGTCATTGGGGTTCAGAAGGATTCCCATGGTAGTAGTTGCTATACATTGGGATCCATAATAACTTCATAGTTATAGTATAGTATACAATGGCAGTCCCTATACCTCCATTGGTTATACCGGTGGGGGTTTGAGAAGGGTCCCAGGGGTTCCACAGACTCATAGATGGGTGATAACCAAGTGTTTTGGAGCTTCCAGAAGGTCACTTCAGAGGCGGGGGCTCGGCTCAATCAGAGCCACAGGAGTCAGGTAGTAAGCCCGCCTGCTAGGATCCATGCCTGAGGAGCTGAGAAGAGGAGCCCGGGGGATGAGGAGGAGTACATCTTCATGTGGTCAGTGGGGGACTATAGGGACCATGCTCCTCCACAGATCAGTTTGCCATCCTACTGCCATCCCACGTACTGGACTGACACAGTGATAATGGCAGCACCACCACCTTGGTCCTCCCACCACAGGCACTTCCTGGACACCCACACCACCAGGCCCCCCACCAGCATCCGGCCCTCAGCATCTCCCCACTGAGCCACCAAATCCTCCCACAGACCTCCGTCCCCACTACTAGCAAGGTGGAGGAGGAGATAGGGCCTCACCTAGGGTTTTACCTTCTCAACAGCACTACGCATTGACAATCTATTGGTCCAGGTGTTAACATGATCTAAACAAAAAGAGCAGAGGTGCTCATCTGAGATCAAGCAATAGCTTAGTAGCTTTGCTCTATAGGTCTGAGCACCTCTACTCTTTTTGTTAACATGATCTAGCCTGGCTACAGAGTATTGGATCATGGCCAATGTGATGGTGATATTTTATTAGCAGATGGCTACCTCCCACATGGTCAATGATCCTCTTCTCTGTGGACCTGCAGATTTATGTTTAGCATCATCATTGATGGTCACTGAGGAATGCTGTTGTGAAGAAATGGTGCAGTTTCTATTTTAGTTTTTCCCATTATGATGTTTTTTTCCTTAGGCACAATTCAGGTCCACGAAGGCATCCTCTTCATCTGCAAGCAGTGCTACAAAATTATGTAAGTGAAATATAAACAAAGCAGCTATCAGATAGCTATTCCATCAATGACATCCCCCCAGCAGATTGTTCAACCGCTGCATTATCTAATCATATAGCATGTTAAATAACACATTTCTGTGGCTCAGTTTAACTCATCCCAATGCAGATATGGGACTATCAAAGTGTCAAAGGGGCCATTATTTTGAACCAGCATGAATACATGCGTTAGTCAACCTGGTAATCCCCTCATCAATCTGAGAACACAAAGTTTAGTCTGATGTAAGCAACAGACATATTGGCTGCTGGCCGTTGTCTGCTCCAAGTATTAATGGGTACTTGAATAGATATCATGATATTCTAACAATCAGTTATAATCTGATGGCACTTGTATACAGGATGAATGGGATATCCATGTTGCTTGAGTCTCCTAGAGAGATTGTGTTAGTCAGGCCCCGCTAACTGTAGTCACAATTAAACATTCATGTGAGATGCCACATCAATACTCATGGTGATGGTAAGGGATTGATTTCTGCATGACGTGTGACATAATGATAACATAAATGCGTTGCAATGTTATCACTATTTTCTAAAACATGCCTAAATAACATGAATATTGCTTACAGTGAGTTATTACTCTGATATGTACACAGTGTGACGCTGCTGGGCCTCACCTTCCCACTGAAGGGTTGTTAACAAATGACATTAATAATATATGCTTAATAGATACATTGCCACCCGTATTGTCACGTGACAAGTCTTGGTGTAGATGTTGTCACTTGCATCTCGGCAATGTTGTGGGACTTGCCAGGAAAGTAGTAGCCATGATTCCTGTTGATGGAGGTAAGATTAGTGGTGCTCCATGTGCCTCTCCGCAGCCTTCTTTGGTTTTATTTCTGGGCCTACATTTCAAGCTTCACAAGATCAGTGATGATCTGTATGGCCATGTGCCTGTGCCTATGAAAGCCTGTTCCTAAGGTGCTCCATGCCTGGCCTGTGCCATCTATTGATCTACCTGTGAGGATCAACCCCCCATTCAGCCAGCATCATTGTCAGGCGGTTTCTGTCCTCCTGCTGCTCATGTTGACATATCTTCCCTCCTCCCCCTCAGTGTATGGGATCCCATGTTAATTGCTAGATGCCCTACCTTCACTTAGATGATCTCTGTAAGTACTGTGCTGGGGTGCTGATCAGTACAGTAGCTGCGTAAACCCTTTAATGGTGAGTTATTGATACCATCTGCTGTGGTCCATGTGTGTTTGGTGATTTGTTATGAACCTGTAGTGTTATGTGACTATGTTCCCCTGTACATTGGGATATGTAATGTGGAGATGTGGTCTTTCCCTTAGTAGGTGACACTTATTGATGTATGCATGTGATTTTACTTTATCACATTTGTGTCTCTGTGACTGTGAAATTGTATTTGTAATGGAGTTGTATAATTTCTGAGGCTATTTCTAAATGTGCTTTGAGAGTATGCCGTTTTGATCTAATATTTCCTGTTTCCATAGGTATGATTAGTGTCATGTGATCAGTTTTCTAGTGCTCATATGTGCCAATAGCAGTGTGAAATCTTCATTTGTAATAATTTTGCATGCTTTTGCAGTGTTTTGTATTGAAAAGTCAATGAATCCATAATTGGAAATTGTGACTTGCTGCAGTGACTCTTTGCAGTTGTGTCACAGAGTTTCAGGAGTGGTGATTAACATAGCCAGGTAGGGTTTACTCTTCAGTTACGTGAGGCCCTTTTTTTGTCCTTCATTTTTGATGGAGGTGTATGCACTTTGTAAAGGCAAAAGTAGTACAAAACCTGATTTCACCACTTGCCATTTTCCCGTATAATGATCTATGAGTCCAATTCACATTAGCAAATACAGGCCCAGATTTAAGATACAGAATCAAATCAGTTAGTGGATACAAACACATTCATATGTATGCATATCTGAACACAAATTCACCCATCTACTACACAATAGAATAGCATTTATACTATCAGTCACAGTGTGTTTCCTGATTTCCACCTGCAAATATCCTTAGCAAAGCTGCCAGCCTCCTTTTAATGCAATCCTCTTCCTACACACTCTGTGTTTGCTTCCCACCTTGCCCTCTCCCATTCATATTTCCTTCCTATTCTCATGCTTTTTAATTTCTTAGGTTATCATTTGTACCAGCTGTGGAAATGTTTCCATGGTGACAGGCAAGTGGTTCTTTAAGAGCGGAGATCGGGACAGACAGTCCTCAGTCTGAATGCTGGAATGTCCTACTGAGGATGCTAGGACAGGAAAAACAGGGACGAGCGGAGGGAGGCAGAAAATTAACAGTATTGCAAACCCCAAGAATAGTGTAGCAACCAATGTGAGCTGTACAGCAAAGTGTAATGTTTACATACCATATGTATGAGTCTTATCTTCCTATATAGTGCTATGGAATATGATGGTACTTTATAAGTAAAGAGTAATAATAGATATCAAGCAATAATATGTGTAAACAATGTGTGATAACTTCCTTTCTATATATATATACTAGATTCGTAGGGAGAGTATAAGAATGCACTATATACATAGTATGTATATAAAGCATATGTTGTAGTACACACCTGTCAAAAAATTACGGCAATGAAATTGTAAGTGAGCTAATGCTGTTTGGTGTATGATAATCAAATAAATAATACATTAATAAAGTAATATACTTTACCTATTTTGAAAAAATATATGCAGGAAGCATTCTGTTGAAGAGCTGGCAATCTGTTTTCATGTTGCTGCAGCATTAGTGGTGTGGAGCTGCTGTGTAAGCGTGATGAATGTGTGGAGTGTATTAGTGTGCGTGCGCGAGACCAAACCGTTAGCGTAGCTGTGTACTTCCGCATTGTATAAGTTATTGTTCTAAAATGGCTGCTAATGTGTGGTATTCGGCTGTGGCTGATTTAGCGTCCTTCGTTTTGGATATCGTCCGACTTTTTTGGAATATGCGTAGCTGTTTGGTGGTGTTTTGCGTGTTTGGGGTCCTTTAGCCTCGTTTTTGTTTTGTTCGGCAGCCATTTTTTCTCTCGCTTAGGTGATTTTCAGGTGTCTAAACTCCAAAATTTGTACTTAAATTGAGGTGTAACTTCACTTGCAGAGGTCCTGGTTGCACCACCTTGCTGTCGGGAAGCTTTTTATATGTGTGTATTTATTGTGTTTGTAATGTTTTTGGGGGCGCGCGGGTTGCGTCCTTGTTTTCGAATCTCGTATGTCTTTTTCGGGAAATCCGTAGGTGTTTGGTGGTGTTTTGTGTCTTTAGACTGCTGTAGCCATGTTTTTTTTTTCGGCGGCCATTTTTTCTCTCGCTTAGAGGATTTTTGAGTGTCTAAACTCTTTTATTTTTAGTTAAATTGAGGTGTAACTTTAGTTTTTGAGGTCCTGGGTGCCCCATCTTCCTGTAGGTAAGCTTTTTATGTATTTGTTGTGTGTATTTATTGTGTTTTTCATGTTTTGATGTGCACGGGTTTCGGACGATTTTTGCGAGGTTGTAATGGGTCGTAAGGTGTCTCGTATTTTCCTTTCGTAACTACGTAAATGTTGCGTGGCCCGCAGTTGCTGGCAAGGAGCTTCGCGAGGGCCCGCAAGCGTTAGCAACATCTCGCATGCTCACAACTATATATGTGATATACATATATATGTATATATACATACACACACACATACATACATTATATACATGAGGGCGATGTATATACATTTTCTAATTAATTAATTAATTAATTCAGGGTTAGGGTTAGGGTTAATTTAGTCAATATGTGTACAGTGACAAAACACGTAAATGGAGGGCTCCAGAGCAAACATAATTTACCCCAGGTACCTACTGCCACCTTCATTGCCACTCTTTGTGACACTTGCAAAATAATATTACTAACATAACCCTCAAGTCTGCTTTCCAAAGCAGCTTCCTCTTCCCCAAGATCCCCCAGCCACTAGCTTCTCTTAATTGTCTTGCCCCATACTCCAGGACCCTTACCAAAGCAGCTCCCTTGGCACAGGCACCAAAGTCCCCTTCCAAAAAGAGCTGCAGCTACTCCTGCCGGTGCAATGTCCAACTTCTGTGTTTGGCTCCACCAGAGTAAAATCCACTCGTGACCCGCACCCCATGAGGCAGCTTCCCCCCAGGGGGCCCCTGTTATTGTTGCTGTTGGACCGCAGTACTCAGGCACATTAATTCATGAATGAAAGTCAGCCACCGAACCTCTGAGTTTCCTCAAGCTCATGTTCATTGCTTCAATTAACTCATTTTGACATGTCTGCTGTTCTCTTCTTTGTGTGCAGTTTTCTCCAACACCACAATTTAAAGGCATCAATTCTACAGTGCCCAGTCTTGTTTATGGTCCAATTCTCACTTCTGTAAATTACTACTGGGAATACCACATAGCTAATTATCTGCCCTGTTTCTAATAGCATGGGCATAGTAACTGGGGGTGGATGGGGGAAACTCCCCCCCCCCCCCCCCCAGATTAAAAGAATAGGGGACACAAATAATAGCAAAATTAAACTTAATCATGCATTACCAGCGCTATGGAGCAGTATGTCTTTCCCATGAAATCTTTGACTCTTAATATATATATATATATATATATATATATATACAAAATAACAACAAAGCTCAAGGGTCTGATATGTATGTACAAAATAATGGTTATCAAAGGGGTAGCACCGGGCAGGAAGAAATAAAGCTCAAGGGTCTCATATCCTTCTTTTGTCGGCCCAGGTAATGGATTCTTATGGGGAAGATTGAACTTGGTGAAGAAAAAGTAGCAGGTACCAGAGTACTTTATTACATGCATTTTTAATTACCGTATATGGGTTGGGCAGGAGTATTGAGATTTTTTATAAAGAAATAAAAAAAAAAGGTTTTTAGGGGCACTGCAGCAGTGGGGTCCCCAGAGTAAGGCCCCAGTACATTGCACTGCGTGCACCGGCTCTGCTCCTGCTTCCTGTCATGGAATTGAGTTAAATAAGCACCCATCTCAGATTTTTTTTGGCTCCTATGCCCAGGTTTAATAGTGTCATATTTTTACTTTTTAATAACTTGTCCAAACTTTCCATAGTTTTCTCAAAATCAAATGTCTTTTAATTTTATGCTTGCAGTCACCATGTGAAGAGATCTTCGGCCCCATGAAAATAAAATCTGTCACTGCCTCCACTTCTTCCCCATCTGTTTGCCATGATCTTCGTCTTTTTAACGTTGAACAGCAGGCAAACTTTACCACTCTCTTCTTTCACCCTCATCAATGGGTCATTTAGTTCCTCCTCACTTTCAGCCATCAGAGTAGCATCATCGACGTATCTAAAGTTGTTCATATTGAAATTTTGATTCCTGCTTTGTCCAGCCCAGCCTTACGCATGATGTACTCTGTGTATAAGTAGAGTAAATAAGGTGACAATATAAAACCTTGTCACACTCCTTTCCTGATCATGGACCACTCGGTTGTGCCATGTTTGAATCCGATCGTGACTTCTTGGTCCACAAACAGATTTCTCAGGAGGCGGATGAGATGGTCTGGCACCCCATCTCTGAAAAAACAAAATATAATACAGGACAGAGCAGGCTCTCCCCCGATGAGGACCCTGGTGCATTGCACCTCCTGCACTGGCCGTAGCTCTGCTCCTTATTTAGTATCTGTCCAAAAAAAATTAAAATAAGACTGACAGGACCAATCAGGCATATGCATATTTATTGATGCCCTTATCTTTAACAAAATGGATAGGAAAGCTTCTGTAAATCTTTGTATGAGGTCTTTTCTTTATCTGTGAGTGGAGGAAAGGGAATGTATGTCTGCATATATATTTCTATTGCAATTTGCTTGTGTAGAAATGCAAGTGAGCAGGCACAGCATGAGAAAATGTCTGCATCCAGCATTGTGGTGCCTCCTGGAGTTCCCTTTATATCAGGAGGAAGGAGGTTGAAAAAAGCATAAGGTTTAGGCATCCTAATTATTGATTACCAATTGAATCATATATGTCTTGTTGTGTTATCCTTGATTCATCTGATTAATTCTACAACACTATGAACATGTTTAGCTTTAAAAACAGTATGTAGGCCCATGTTCTAATTGAGCAGTGTCGTTTATACTGTAAAATTGACTATGGGAACTTTTGTCCCTGACGTTGCACGTTTATTTGAATATTTTCACTCGCAATATTATGGCACACAGGCCACCTCCCTAAATTCTGCCTTGTCCGCAACAGAGTATGTGTACACTCAGTATATTGCACCAAACCAAGCTTTACGGATGAGAAACGGCTCTAGGAACCAATATATAATGAGAATGTAATGAACAACCACTGTAACTGCGGCAATGGACCGTTATATTTATATGAGTATGTATATATACATATCACATATAATAGTTGTCAAACTACAAAACGTTGTCACGCTTTGTGGGCTTGCAAAGCGAGAAAAAAAACATTACGAACTCGCAAAAATACGACCTTAACGGCCGAACCGCACGCAGCTGAAAACATAAAAAAAAACAATAAATACACAACGAGCGCCAACGCTGCTCATAGCACACAAACAATGACAGCAAAAGCACCTCTGATACAAAAATATACAACAACCAAGAGGCTCGCAATGAGCGCTAAAGGATGTCAGACCACCAAAACAATTAATATCTGTGGCAAACAGCATTACCTGCCTTACAATTTTATTGCCAAGTCATTTTTGATGGGCAAGTCGCTAGTATGTGTATATATATATATATATATATATATATATATATATTTATTGAAATTAAATATCTCAATTCTGCTTATATACACACACATTAGAGCATTTGTTCATAGTCCACGTGGTTTACTGATTTGAATTAACTCTTTGAGTACTGGGTTGTGTGGTAACCTGTATGTTTTATAATGGACATAATACTAAAATATCATATGTTTTAATTACATGTGTTTATATTGGACTGGTAAGTATCAAATAGTAATGAACATTCATCGTTTTCTGTTGTTTTTTGGTGATGTACTCCCTCTTCAACTGCTGCTTCGACACTGCAATTTTAAAACCATTTGTGAGCGGTCTTTAGTATACGTAATCATTTTGATGTCAGATCAGATTGGCGAGTGATCCGTAAAGTCTTATTAGCATTGGGCCTCATTCAAGCACATGGACTTTTACAGCCTACACTTCATACTTCTCTTTCTTACTTAACAATAATCTACCAATTAATTTACATTGTAAGAGCAATGCTATAAATATTTTCTCACATACATTATTAGTCACACAAGCCTTTACAATCCATATTAAAGAATAGGGGTGGGTGATTAACTTTTGCTAATAGATAAAGGTATATGGAGTTTTTTTTATTTGACTGGTATATAATATACCTGTGTATCTATTTACTTCTATGTGCATATTTTATTAAGAAATGTTATAACCTCTTATTTTACTGCCTAAAATCAAACAAATAGTCCCTGTATGGCCACATTTGCGGAAGGTGGAGGCTCCAACGTCGGCTGCAAGGAGCCGGAGGGGGGGGGGGGGGGGGGGGGGGGGCGCATTTGCGGAAGTGGGGGTCTACGGTGCCTCACAAGCGGTTATTAACACACACAGAAGCCCTCTGCAGCGTATGTAAACACAGACTCTGTGGGGCTGGATGTACAGTGTAGTGTCCTAGTCTATCAGGGACTATATATCAGCAGCATGTTGCTGAGATGGTCACTGATTGGTTAGTATGAGACTGCACAGTCAGTCCTACATGGTCTGTGTTTTCATGAGCTCCAGAGGGCAGACCAAAATAGGTTGTTTCTTTTTTTTAGCCAGTAAAACATTTATAAGCACTTCTTAATAAAATAATGTACATAAAAGTAAGCATATCCAAACGTATATTAAAAAGCTAGGAAATTCTATAAATCTTCCATATCCCTTTAAGGTATGTTGTGTATAGTTTTAGTTCAAACTGAACTACCTGGTGCTCATCTTTACATCAATATGTGTTAGACCCCTTGGGAAGCCATACAAAGCCACGTAACTTTTAGCATGCCCCCGATGATGCAGGGAATTACCTTGCAAAGCAACATGGTACTGAATGTTCCAGGAACAAATGTGAAATTATGTCTGTTGGCCTTGAAGCTCCATGATCAAAACAGAAGCAAGATGTGTTTACCAAATCTTATTCTATAGAAAATTGCATTATATAAGAAAAAATAAAAACGTTGCATGTGATGTGGGGGTCAAATCCCTCCCAGATTAAATGAATAGCGGAAGCAAAAAATAGCAAAATGAAACCTAACCATGCATTATCGGATTTGGCCAGTAGAGGAGCAGCATGTCTTTCCCATGAAAGCTTTGACCTATAATATATATATATATATATATATATATATATATATTTGTTGAATAATTAGAGTATTGCAGTGAATAGTGATACCTTTTTTAATGGACAAACCTTTTCATAATATAGCGACAAGCTTTCGAGAGATAATGCCTCTCTTTATCAAGTCAAAAAGCGATACTGATACAGATATGAACTAAAATCAGTAAACAGAAAGAGATGAAAAAAAAATTGGAGTTAAGTGAGAAACAGACCAGCATTGTGAATAATATCTAAAGTAAGTATTTCTATAGATCAAGTTATAGATAAGAACACAGCAGAGTAAAATAAAGAGCAATACATTTTAGTATAGCATGTAGCTTACAAAAACAGCAATAGAGGGGGGGTGTATGTGGAATGTGTGTGAGCTATAAGACATTAAGACAGTGGGCCAGAAAGCCTAAGTCAATGTTAATGCCCAAATCCTTTGTATTAAAAAATTGTATCATTTTTAGTTTAAAAGTTTTCTGCTCTTGGATAGTTCTGAAATTCCCTCTGAGTACTTTTATTTTGAGGTTCTGGTTGGAGTGATTCTCCTGGATGAAATGGTGTCCAACTGGAGTTCAGTAACTGTCGGTGGAGGTTCATTCGCATTTGTAGTTTCTGGTTGGTTTCCGCAATGTAGCACCTTCTTTCACATATAGTACATTGTATCATGTACACTACATTAGATGATGTACATGAATATGAGCCTCTGATGTTGTAGGTCTTGTTGTTGTGCGTGGCTGTGTCCTCTTTGCAGATGCATAGTTTGCAGCAACTTTTATTGCAGAGTTTGGTGCCATTTTCTATGTTATGCTTTTAAGTTAAGTTGGCATATAGACTTATATAAATGTACATTTAGATTAATGCTATGGATGTAAATTATTGTCAGTTTGCTTAATTTCTGTTATTATTATTATTCTCTTTCTATTCCATTCTATTCTATTCTATTATATCCTTAGCTCTATACAAGGGATACCAGTATTAACACACAGCAAACATGGAGGTCCCTGTCTTTGAGGTTAAAGTACATACCATTATTAAACAGCATGTCAAGTAACAATGTCAACTAACCTGTTTTCATATATGCAGATTTTCTGTGAAATTTTACTTATCCCTTCATTGTATGGTAACTGTAACGGAGCTGGAACACGCAGTCCAATATCTCCGCTGGTATACGGTCAAATACCCAAGAGGCACTACAGTTTCACCATCCCCGACCTCCCATATTGGACGACACACAATTTGGGAGTCAAATGAATACTGACTTTATTTTGTTATGCAGAAATATTTATACACATCTCTTCCCACAGGCAATCCACATCCCCCATAGTTGGCCACACAATCCACATAGAGGGAACAATAGCTGGGTAACACCTCCCTGGCAACTTGATATAATCAGACATGGATTAAATCAGCCTTCTTTGTTCTTATCTGAGAATGAAAACACTTTATACAATCGATTCCTTTATCTCTAAAGTCTCTGTAATAGGATTATCTATTAGCCTAGGTCTTCAATAGTCTGGCTAATATTCTGCAGAGCATAAACCGACATACATATAATATAACAGTAGGATCATATTTTAACCAAGAATTAAAAAACTATAAAACAGGGTAAAACAGTGATGGGTTCCGTTACAGTAACTTTTATAACTAGGTTCATCTTATATGGTGGTGATCTGCACGCTTGCATCTCTTGTAGCTATAGAGTTAATTTGCTTTCTCTGCTGCTCATTAATACTATAAATTAGTCAGTGTTACTGTCGTCATGCAATGCATCATTATGTTTCGGTTACTAATCACTCTGTCATTACTTGTGTGCTATGCTTTTTTCAGGCATTGTTAGTAGAGGCTGGGAATAGATCAAAATAATTTTCTGTATAATATATTTCAAATCATATAGACTAGGAATGAAAATACTAAACAAATACACACTGCATCTATGTGTTAGCATTAACTGAATCTTAGTGTATTAATGTGAACTACATGAATGTGTGTGTATCACTGTGCTAGAGTTTATGCTTGTGTCTGATTCAATGTCTACGGTGAACTGTGTCGGTATTAAACATATGAATGCATCTGATAGAGGAGAATCGGTAGTCTATGCAAACTAATCCCGTTCCCCTCTAAAACCCCATTCCCCTACTCCATCTTCGTAACCATGGTCGTGCATTGAGACCCCCATGGCATTTAAAATGTTAACAATGTGCACCTGTAACTTAACCTTTGATGTGGGGATCCCGATTGCATCCCTCCGGTACCTAAACTTAACCCAGATGCTACGGAGCTTCAATGACACCAGCAGCACCTAAACAGTTAACCCTTGCCACAGGTGTTGGGAAAAGACCTCTGAGGCATTTAAATCTTAATTTCTTGCCACGCAGGTCCTTAAAGGGCTAGCAGAATCTAAAAAATTAACTTGTGCCTAATGCATTAATCCCATACCCATGGGACATCTATTAATCCCTAATATTCCTTGGGGTTTGCATAGACCCCCGATTGTCCCCACATTAACCCCTACCTAGCATGGGGTCTATACAGACCCCCATGGTACCTAGTTTAACCCCTACCTACCATGGGTTCTATACAGAACCCCATGGTAAACTAATTTAACACATGAAGATCCAGGGTGGACACTAAGTAAATCACTTCATTAAATCACTTAATTTAAATATTAACATTAACCCCCAAATATACTAATAAAAAAAAATAAACCCCAAATTCAAATATACTAAACTAACAGAGCTCCTCATCTGCCTTAGGTCAGATTGAGGGACTGAGCAAACTGATTGGTTCAAATAATTAAAAACTCATATTGAGCAGGGGACAAATGTAAACCCATTCTGATTTGCTGAAATATGATTGAATTATTTTTCAGTCAATCAGAACACTCAAAAAAAACTAAGCCACAAAAAACATGACAAAGGCCATTTGCGACTGGGAGCGCCCCCTAGTTTAGCTAATTTTTTATTTAGAGAGGCAGTATTTTTTCCTGGTCCAGAATATGAGGAACATGGGCTTCAACCAAGACTGAAGAAGACCAGAACCTCTTCAATCAAATTGGATAGTCCTCTGGGACAAGGCAGAAGATGAGGACCAGGACGTCTATGATCATCACTGGATGATCATTTGGTGTTGTTGTTGCTGTTCAGTTGTGTCTGACTCTGTGACACTATGGACAGCAGCACGCCAGGCATGTTTTGTGTATGGGTGTGCTAATCCATAATGTTTTTCATGGCAAAGATCCTGGCGTGGGTAGCGGTTCCTTCTACAGTGTATCACGATTTGCCTGACCTCTCTGCTATGGCCTGCCCATCTTGGGTGATCCGATCCTACATAGTAAAGTTCACAGCATCATAGATGTACACAAGCCCCTTCACCACGACAAGGTGGTTATCCAGAAGGGGTAGGTAAGTGTTATTAATTTATTTTATTTTACAGGTTTATCTAAAGAGACGCCCATGGTATGTACAGGGTTTATTTAGTATTACCATGAGGGTCTGTATAGACCCCCATGGTATGAAGGGGTTTAATTAGGTGCTAGGGGGTCTAGAAATAACCCCATCATAGGTAGGGGTTCAGGAGGATATCAATTGGGATTGTATAAACCTTCATGGTATCTCAGAGGTTAATAGATGTACCATGGTTAATTGTTCAAATGCTGCGTAGGACACAGGTCTGTGTTAGATCCCTGCAGAACCTGGGTTAAGTTTAGGTGCCACGGGGTCCTATTGGGACCGCCATGGTTGGGGTTAAACTATAGTTGCAATGGGGGTCCTTTAAGGACAGGGTTAACATTTTCGTTGCCATGGGGGTCTCAATAAACCCCAATGATTACGTAGATGGGAAAAGTTGTAGGGGGGATAGTTTTTGAGCGGGCAAGGGGGCGATCAGTAGTGAGCAGAAAGCAGACGCAAAGGCTTTTTTATGTCTTTGTAATTACTCTGGAGTACTCAAAATATATATTTTTTAATTCAGAGATTTTAGGAGTTGTTGGAGCCAAGTAAGTGATTTGGAATAGAATAGCTTTTTGGAGCTCATGCAACTCGGGGATAGTTCTCTTGCAATGAAGCTGTGATGGGGGAATGGAACATAGAATAGCTAACAATATTTACTTTGCTCTTTGTGACAATGTAACTTTGTGATATAGGGAATAAGATAGGGCTCTAAATTAGCATAACATTCTTAATTCATTGTGGCCAATCAGAGGCAGCTACGTCAATGTAGCAGTATATGGGAAACCACTCTCTGCAGCAAAGAATCACAGTAGTTCGTCTGCTGGAACAGCAATGTTGCTCTAGATCTCTGCATTGTGCTGCTATTGTCTGGAAGGTTAGAATAGGTTTAAAAACCATACTTGGATGCATTTTTTCTATTGGTGACCTATGTAGGCACCTCTGGGGGTGTGGAAGCATTTTTTTTTTTTTTATAAATCTGCATGTGTGTAAATTGAATCAATGTAATGTGTGTTACTTATATAAGCCATATGTGTTGGATTGGAAAAAGGGAAAAACAGGAAAATCCCAGATAGCTTTAATGTGTTAACACTAAATATCACCTATAATATTTGTAGATATACTGGCCGTTGAGGCACGCTACTGCGAGGCCAGAAAATTGCATTGCACTGCTAGGCCCACGCGACTTAGGCTGCAATAAGCGCCAAAGGCGCTCATTGCAGGGCCGAAACCCGTACATGCACTGTACGCCTCGCAAAATTACGACTTTAACGGCCGAACAATGGAACTGGAAAGACCCGAAAAAAACAACAAATATGCTTCAAATTAACTTACACACTCACACACAGCACAGGGGGAGAGCTAGGGAGCCTGTGAGTGAGGTTGCAAGTTAATGTGAGGCATATTTGCCATTTTTTCATGAACGAAAATCGCCTAAACGAAAAAAAAAATGGCTGCCGAAAAACCGAAAACGAGTCAGAAGGACGTAAAAACGAGCCCTAAGTAGTAACACTTAACGCAAGCCAGTAACACTTAATCCAAGCCAGTAACATTTAACACAAGGCAGTAACACATCCCAAGACAGTAACACTCAAGCGTGAGGCGTATAAAGTACACAGGTGGAGAGAATTGCAAGGAGCGCCGAAGGTGATCATTGCAAAGCAGGAAAGTTGCGGCTTGCAATGAGCGCTCTAGGCTCTCAGCGCGGAATACGCAGGGAGTGCCGAAGGTGCTCAGAGGGCCCATAGGCTCTCATTGTGTGGCAAATAATATCGCCAGGCTTACAATTTTATTCCTGACATTTTTGACGAGCAAGTCGCTAGTTTATTATAATGAATATTTGCAGTAAATGTATTCTCTCAATTGTTCCAGTCTATAATGTGTGCACTGTGCATGAATGTGTACCATTGTGCTAATGTATTAGCTGAAATATTGAGTGTTTGTATATGTGGGTGCTAACGTGTATATTTTATGCATATATTTGTATTAATGTGTAATCTAGTGTAATAGAATCTAGTGTATATCACCTACTCTCTTAGATCTGTACCTAGTGCCACTTCTGCTTCTTTTCTTCTGACACCTTCTACCCTCCACCCTCTCCCATTCCCCCGTCTCACAATCATTATGTGTCATCATCCTGATCCCTGTCACCATGTCCCCTCCTATCCCAGCATCCGCATGTGACATCTTCATGAGACCTGCCCACCTCCCTCTCATATTTAGTGTTTGTGACATCATCAGGTGCTATAGAGAGAAACCTCCAGCCTTATATGGATCTCGTCTGCCTGGGAATTCAGCCCGATGATTATGCTGTTCCCTAATGGCTGTATTGATGACATCGGGTAGAATATTCTTTATGCAGCATCCAGGTAGCTGTCCTATGGATCACAATACACACATATATATCCATAAAGAACAAACCGTATATATGTGTTGTAAATTTTTATCTACATCTAGGGATTTGGAAAAGCTCTATTAACCCATTCATTACCATATGTTCAGGACATTTTTGCAATATTTTGCTATGCATCTGTTTAGACACAGTCAGCTTATTAGTATATACATATAGAAAATTATGTTGTCTAGCTTTCAATGGGTATATTTGTGAAATGTATATAACAGAAGAAATACATTAAATGAATCTAGTAATTAATTAAAAAAAATGTTTCATATGCTGCTTTGTACTTTTACTAATGCTTTTACCTAATAACAACAATTTTGTATCTCCTGTGTACACTGGTAATACGTTTCAGTAATTTTACATTCATCTTTGACCAAAACATGTCATTAATTGACAAGAACACAGAAGGATTTTCTTGCCTTGAAAAGCACATTATGCCCACCCTCACCTGTGCATATTGTCTGAAAGTACAGATCCAATTTTTTTTTACAAGACAATCTAAGAATTTAAAATTTGCCAGCAAGAAAATATTATACAGTCTCATTATAAAATGCGTAATGCCTTTCTCTCAATTACTCTCTGGCCTTCTCCCTCTCTCTTCTCTTCCTTTCTTCTCCACATAAGCCATCCCCCTATCTCCCCTTCACTCTCCATCTCTCTACATCTCCCCCTTTCCTCCATTCTCCTCTCTGGCAGGTCTCATGATGTCATATTCTTCATTGTGTGATGTCACCTATTGCATCACTTTCCCATTTTATCAATGGAACTGCTCAAGGGTACCAAGACAGCCGGAAAACCTGACAGACAAGGACGAAAGAGAGAGAGAGTAGAGCTTTTGACGGCAGGGGCTACCCCTGACCTCTCTCCCCCTTCTCTCCCCCTCTCTCAGTCTCAGCCTTCTCTCCCTCCCCTTTCTCTCTCACTCCCCCTTCATTCTCTCTCCCTTACTCCCCCCTTGCTTCCCCACACAGACAGACACAAACACACAGACTCACAGAGAGAGACTCTCACACCCAGACACACATGCACACAGACACACACAGACTCACACCCACAGACACATCCACACAGAGACTCACACCCACAGACACATCCACACAGAGATTCACACATACAGACACATGCACACAGAGACTCACACATACAGACACATGCACACAGAGACTCAAGCACACAGACTCACATACACAGAGACGCATGCACACAAACACAGATACATGCACATAGATACTCACGTACACAGAGACTCACACAGATTCACGTACACAAAGACTCACACGCACAAAGACACACACAGACTCGCAGACACATGAACACAGACTCACGTACAGAGAGACTCACGCACACACTCATAGAGAGACACACTCACAGAGACACACACAAACACACACTCACATACACACACAGAGAGACAAACAGAGATACATACGCACACTCAAGCTCTGTTGGTGAACAGTAATTTTTCACTCACTGGAACACTCTCTGAAATGTGAATCAGCGGCTCTAAAATCTGTTCCATTAGTAAAATAATATCATAACAGATATAGTTGTGAGTATGCGGGTTGTTGCTAACGTACGCGAGCCCGGCGCGAGGGCCGCAGTTGCTGGCAAGGAGCTCCAAAGTCGCTCCTTGCGCTGGTGGAGATGAGAGCCGTAGGCTCATCCCTACGACCCCCTACGACTTTCGGACTGCAAATGCATTTGCGGAGGTGGAGGCTCCCACATCGGCTGCAATGAGCCCCAAATGCAGACCCTCGCAAAGGGGCCACATTTGCGGAGTTGGAGGCTCTACGGCGCCCCACAACCGGTTACAACCCACTACACAAGCGGGACTTGGAAAAAAAAACATAAACACGCAATTAATAACTACGGACTTACACAAAAATATACCAGCCGTGGACTTAGAAAAAAATAAATTGCGGACTTACACAAAAACAATTATGACCCGCGGGACTTACAAAAATTCCATTACGGACTCGCAAAAATACGACATTAACGGACAACCCTAGCACAGCGCCAAACATTAAAAAACACAAACATACACACAAAAATAAAATAAAAACCTTACCCACACCAAGGGGGGACACCCAGGACCTCTGCAACAAAGCTTAAACTTCGAATTCGTCAAATTTACTAAGTTTAGCCACGTGAAAATCTCCGAAGCAAGAGAAAAAATGGCAGCCGTAAAAAACGAAAACGAGGCTACACGACCCCTAAAGCCGATAAATACCACAAAGAAATACGGCTTTTACAAAAACCAGTAGCAACGACGCAAAATCATACAAACCCGCCTACCACATACACATTTGCGCCATTTTACAACAATAACTTACAGAATGCGGAACACTAACACTAACGGCTTCCCCTCGCGCACGCAGCCTATTTACACTGCACACATTGCTGACACTTACACCTCAGCTCCACAACACTGCAAACCTACATTGTATGCTGCAGGAACATGAAAACAGATTATCAGCTCTTCAGCACAATGCTTCCTGCATATATTACTTACAAATAGGTAAAGTATATTACTTTAATTATTTAATAATTATTTCATTAGCATCACAAAATACATATAACTAAAAAAAAAAACTATCAAAAGAAACGCAAAAGACATTCACTGCGCACCTCACAACAAGCACCAACGCTGCTCATACCACACAAACTACACCAGTAGACAGTCTTGCAATAAGCGCAAAAAAACAGATCAGCGCCGACCTTACAATGACAGCAAAAGCCCTTGGATAAAAAAAAATACAACAACCAAGAGGCTCGCAATGAGCACTGCGAGCCTCGCAATGAGCGCCGAGATCTCAGACCACCACAAAAAATAATGTCTGTGCCAAACACCATTCCTTGACTTACAATTCTATTGCTGTCATTTTTTGACGGGCAATTCGCTAGTATAAAATATGCAAGAGTCATAAAAACCAGAACTGCTAAGATTATATTTACAAAAAAATAAGAAAAAATATTGTGCATCATGTCTTAGGGTTAAAGTTCCCTTTCCACGCGTTTGGGATACTTATTTCCTCAGAGTCTGGAGTCTATAGGGTTTATTTAGGCACTTTAGAATTATTTTAAAATGTCCCTTCTATAAT